>JABSTQ010010810.1:0-243061 GCA_013358835.2 Ixodes persulcatus | reverse complement strand
CAGTCGGCAGCCGGCCGGACCTTGTCACGAACAAGGCGCTCAAGATCCCCGAGACGACGGCTCGATTGAGAACCTAGCAAAATACTTCAACAAGTGCTGGAGAGCAGGCATGCTGCCGAAGCAGTGGAAGACAGCCAAGACCACCCTGATCCCCAAGCCGGGGAAGCCACCCGACATGGACAACCTCCAGCCCATCTCGCTCACGTCCTGCGTGGGCAAGGTGCTGGAGCACGTCCTGCTCAACAGGTGGCAAGACTACCTGGAACGAGAAGGGCTGTACCCGGCCACGGTAATTGGCTTCAGACGGCACCTGAGCACGCAGGACGCAATGCTGCAGCTCAAATACCAAATCATTGACGACGGCAGCAACGCCCACGACAACAAAGCAATCCTGGGGCTCGGCCTGCAGAGCTCTTTTGACAATGTGAAACACTCGGCGATCCTGTCCCAAGTCTCCGTGCTCAACATGGGCGAAAGATCCTGTAACTATATTAAGTGCTTCCTCACGGGCAGGATCGCCGAGCTACGAGCACGCGGCCTACAGACGCAAGAGAAGGAGCTCGGGAGCATTGGTACACCGCAGGGCTGGGTCATCTCGCCGATGTTGTTCAACCTGGTAATGATCGGAGTGGCCGAGAAGCTCGCGGAAATCGAAGACGTCGGCACACCATCTACGCGGACGATACGACGCTGTGGAAAACAGCAACAAACCCCCTCACCCAAGAATGCAGCCCGCGGGGCCCCCTCTCTCACCGCGTTGGCCCGGAAAAAAAGATCAGACACGGGAACCATGGCAACACACCTCTTCCTCCGGGGAAGCTAAGCGCCGCACCTTCTCTCCCACTGCACCCGTTGGAGGGGGATTCCCCCGAGTACGGCAGGGAAACAAACCACCTGCTTCCTCGGAGGCACCGCTTCCCCGTGAAAATCGCCCACCCGCTGGCTCGCGGGGCAACCGGTGCGACAGAGACGGTGAGCACGAGGCACTGCAAGACCTTCTAGTGCAGCTCACAAAAAATCATCGCCGCCCTCGCGCCCCACCTGCCCAAGCGGTCGCAAAACAGGCTTCAAAATGCCTGTGCCGAAGTCCTCGCGGACACCGCCCCGAAGTTGGACACCGGAGCAAACCATGGGGGACAACCTTAACAATCCCATAGAGCATCCGTGTGCGCGGTGCTACAGTGGAACTGTAAAGGCCTCGGGTGTCGCATCTAGGAGCTTCGCAAACACCTTAGGGACGGAAAAAACCCCTACGAAGTTCTGGCCCTCCAAGAGCCTATGTGCTTGAAGGAGCGCGCCCGAATTTCCGGTTATGTTCCATACTGCAGCAGGCCCGCGCGCACGGGTGATCATACTTAAGCGATGCTGCTTGTTCGAGAAGACCTCACGCAGAACGAGCTCGACCTCAGTGCCTGGAGGGACGGCGGAGATTGCGGCGGCGACCCTACAGAATAAGGGAAAACCTCTCCACATTGCCTTCGTGTACGTCCTCTGCAACGCGTCCTGGAACACCCACACCCTCTGGCAGCTCCATGCCCGAGTAGGCGGTGACTGCGCCATCATCAGTGGTGACTTCAATGCCCACTCCGAGGTAAGGGGAGACCGGAAAACCGACGCCAGAGGCAAGCGGCTTCAGGACGCGTTAGAGGGCATTGACCTCGTGAACATCACGGGAGGCTACCTCACCTACGTCGGCATCGGAGCGGGGGAAAGTGTAATTGATCCTACCCTCATCACCCCTGGCCTGAAGCTCTTGACGGTCCCGCTCCCAGACAGCTGGGGCAGTGACCACTGCCCCATCGAGGTGGGCACCCCCAAAAAGGCCCCACTCAAGACATACCAGGTCGTCGACAGGGACCGGTACCGTGAGCCCATCGCCGAGAGAGCTGCGGCTGGCCCTCCCTTCACCTCGAAGCCCATCGGGGACGCGATGAGAGCAGAAACACGGAACAATCCAGTTCCCCAGCACCCGCCCTAACCCAGACCTAACCCGGGCTGGGAGTTTTAAAACCCGGGCTGGGAGTTTTAACCTGTGGTTAAAACTCCCAGCCCGAAGGAGACAAGCCCAGCATCGCTCATGGAAAACCAACCGGCCCGAAGACATTCTTGCGCAAAGGCGACTGCACACAGACTTCAGGTGACATGGGCGACGACTGGCCAGAAGACAGTGGCATCTCCTGTGTGCCTCCTTCGGGGCCTAGGGGGCGTGTGTGGAAAATGGTCGGTCTCTCGACGGCCACCCGATCTCGTTCAGCCCAGTGTTGTGCTTGGCCGCGTTCCTCAAATTGTCCCCCACCAAGCTGGCAGACTCCCTCGCAGACTCGCTATTAAAGGCCCCTGCTATCCCAGCCCCGGGAACGCCCCCCATGTGGTGGACGTTTGGCCCCAATGGCGCCGGACATGAAGGCCTCCGACGCAGATTTCTGGCTGCACGAACTGAGGCACGCCTTTCGATCTGCCCCCCGTCGCCGCACGGCACCAGGCTCCGACGGAAACACCGCCTAAGCCCTCCAGAACCTGAATGAGGGAGCCCTGCCACAGCTTCTGACCTACTTCAACAATAACTGGAAAACGGCCAAAATCCCTAGTGAGTGGAAGGAACACCAACGCTCCAAGCTCGTACAGGCCCATTTCTCTCACGTTATGCCTCAGCAAAACGATAGAGAGAATGGCCCTGCGCCGCCTCAACTATTACCTCAGGGCGGCGGAAGCCCTGCCTGAAATTATGCTTCTCGGGGTCCCAGATGCGACGGTGCACAGCGTACTCCATTAGAGACCCCGTGAGCTCGTTGGAAGACGCCAAGGCGAAAAGCCACTCCGCGGCACTCGTTCTACTAGACATAAAACAAGCTTTCGACGCCATGCCACACGCCCCAATCATGGACGCTCTGCGGAGACACAAGGTCATTGGACGGCCGCTGAGATACGTCCAGGCATTCCTCAGCAACTGCTCGGTGACCGTCAGAGTGGACAAGAGCACCAGCTCATCGAGGCACCTCACACGCGGAGCCCCGCAGGGCAGCGTGATCAGTCCGCTTCTCTTCTCGGCCGGAATGTCCGCGATCCCAGTGGCCACCCATGGCACGATATCCCGTAAACATCGCCATCTACGCTGACGATGTCACGCTGTGGGTCACCGGGAGAGGCGGTCGAGAAAGTTGGTTGGCGGCGGCAAAGCTGCAACAAGCACTCAAGAATGTTATATACCACGTGCGACAACTTGGCCTCGACGTGTCGGCGGAAAAAATGCTGGCCATGGTTTACGCTGACACTACAAATCGATAAGCACAACATCCAACATGAGGTCAAAGAGGCGTACACATTGCGACACTGTTAGCGCGAACACGACGTCGGCGCATTTTCGCATTTTACTTCTAAATATTATTAGCCAGGACGAAATCTTATCGCTTACATTATAGAACTAAATGAGCTCTTTCTATAGGAATAATAACTTAGGTGACATCCCTTGGTTTCAAAGAGAAAAACTGGAAAAAACGGCGATCGCTTGTTCGCGCTAACAGTGTCGCGCTCTGTACCTCATCCTCGTCATCGACAGGCGACTGACGTGAAGGGCAGTGGTGGCGCACGTAATCCAAGGAATGCGGCGCCGCATAAACACACTGCGATCGCTCGCGGGCAGCACATGGGGAGCATCCCAGAGCATGATGCTTCAACCACACCAAGGACTCATGCTGTCCGTGCCGCTATACGCACTACCGATACTCGGCCTCAGCACCTGTAAGATGCACAACCTCGAGGTAGTCCAGAGCAGGGCTGTACCCAGGGGGAGGGTTTTAGGGTTTAAACGCCCCCCCCCCCCCCAAAATATATTCAACCAACACCCCTCCTCCCTTCCTTTTCACTGTCGGCTGGGGAAGGGAGGAGAGAGGGGGCGCATTTTGAAAGAGGCCCGTTGTGGTCTCAATTTCAATAAATTCACTGAATTGGGAGACCCAGTGGGGGACCAGCTGGAGTTCCAGCGATGCTGTTAGGGGTGCACGCGTGCCTGTATATACAACACAGTACTCTTACTATTAGTGCTAACCAGAGCTACGTGAATTCCAGCGTGTCTTCAAAGCGCCCCGAAAACCGCAACGCATCCGGCCATGACCGAATGATGTGCGCAATTTCGATTGCGAGCATAGCGCCGTTGCGGAACGTTGTGAGGTATTTGATCATCGGATGGACTTCGGGAACACGTACGTGATAGACACGGAGCCATATATTCGAAAACGTCTGCTCTTGGAGTCGTGGCATATTCAAAACACACCGGGGAAGATTAACAGGTCCCTCCGGGCCTTACCATCTATTTACGTCCATGGCCTGCGTCACGTTCACAAAACATCAACTCGGTAGAAGAGGAAGAAGAGGTTGAAGCTCGCGCTGTCCCATTCCGTTTTTAGTCACCCCTGAAGAAGGAGTCAAGTCGACCCCGAAACGTTGGCAACTGTTTGTTTCTAAACCTTTGGTTTGAGTTCTTTTTTTCGGCAAGCATGTAAGGATAATCATATTGACTTGCGGGTATCCGAAGACCTAGGTGTTTTGGCTGCGACTGACTCGGAACGAAGCCCAGCCAGCGACGAACATGAAACCTCATTCAAGCGGCAAATGGTTACAACTTGAGCGCATCGCTCAGTGACTTCCCTTCTGCAACTTGTGTCGAAAAAAGCAAAGGCGCCTTCAGCCCCAAAGACTTGTGAAAGGAAGTGAATTGTGTGCTTTCCCTGGACACTCAAGCACTTCTGAAGCCAACGAACGTGTGATGATGAGGCGAGACACAAACGAGGTGGGTGATGCAGCCTCCGCATGCTCCTACTCACACACCTCAGGTGCCATCACTGTTAATCCTCTCGATCCAGGACTTTTTGTCTCGAAAAGTGTGCACGAAACAGCTTTGAAGAAGAAGTTGATGTGAAATCCCAGGACTCCTCCTGGTAACTACAACTATCCAGCCACAACAAAACGAAAGCTCAGGTTCAAACCTCACTGGGTGGCTAGTTACCCAAGGCTCCCTTATTCAGAGCACTTAGAAGGAGCACTATGAAAGTATGTATTGCGTAGTGTTTGCGCATGAATGTGCTGGCAAAGGGGAACACCAACGGTTGGGTTCCTTTGTAATGAAGGCATTTGTAAATTACAAGAATGCTATGGAGGCCTTCAAAAGACATTTTAGGCCAATCATATGCTTCTGTTTTTAAAAAGTAAATACAAAAAACGGCCATTCAAGATGGCCACCCTGTTCCGCAAAATCCCCCCCAAAGAAATTTTCTGGGTACGGCCCTGGTCCGGAGGATATCATTCTCGTGTGCCTGGGGATCTATCCCCAGGTCGGCAGCGTCTACCCCCACATACACCGAAGCTGCAGCCAACACCCTCGGAAACCACCTCTAGAGGCGCGCACTCGGACACCTGATTCGAATCACCACCTGTGAGTCTGCCGTACCGCTGCTCGCACGAATAGCAGAAAGGCCCGAGTCGCGCTTGGGGCAACTGCTGTGTATCCTGGGAGACGTCGCACGCACTCACAGCACTTCTCCCACTTTACACGGACCCCCACCCACTGGCCATAAACGCCCATGTCAATGGCATAAGAATGCGATGGAAAACAGCTGACGTCGCGGAAAAACAGCTGGCCGAGGACCTCGAAAACAACGGTGCAAGAACTGCTGTGCCTTTTGTGCATTCGAACGAGCACCGATGATTGCGGGAAACCTCTCTCGCCTATGCTCCAGCTGTTGGTGGCACTGCATTTTTACGGGGCAAGTGCCTTCCAAACAGTCATCGGCGATTTGATTAACGTGTCCCAGCCAACTGCGTGTTGCGTCGTCGGCAACATCACAGACCTGATCACACGGAAGCTCTTTCCAAAAATGGTCCAGTTTCCCGATGCTACCGTGCGCTGCAGCGTAACGCACACTTCTTACAAAATCGCGAAGTTTCCGGGAGTGACCGGCTGCATTGATTGTACGCACGTGTGGATAAAGAGTCCCGGAGGCGACGACGCTGAAGTATTCTGTAACCGCAAAGGGTACTTCTCCACCAAAGTGCAGATAAGAGTGACTCAAGAAGTTTAGCAATGTGCACAAACGTCCCTTCATAATTTTTTTAAATATTTTTATTTGCTCGTGAGAAACGCACATATGCCCCTCGTCGTTAATTGTACCGTAGTTTCAAAGACACTGCAACGAAAGGAGTGTTGACGCAAGGACGCACTGGTTTTTTTTTTAACTAACGAAACCCACACCCAGACTTCTATTAAGTAACTCCCACTGAGTAGGTTATTTTGTATATCCATATTGAAAGGGGAAATGTCTGCGAAGTGCTTAATATTTCTTCTATTTAACGCATAAGAAGAGAGTTCCAATCTTCGGTGTCGAGATGTGACTCATTTCAAAGATAAAAATAAACTCCACATTTATTCCCAGTGTGTATCTGCGTCTACAGGCCATCACAGAACCCGAACCGCAGTTCATCGACGTCGTAGCAAGCTGGCCTGGCTCCGTCCACGACAGTAGAATTTTCGACAACTGTCGAGACAAGGTGCTCTACGAGGAAGCATTAATAACTGGGCTGCTCCTTGGGGACATGGGCTATGCCTGCACGCTGTATTTGATAACCCCACCAGCAGATCCAGGCACGGCAGGCAGTCCTGATGACAAGTAAGCGGTCTGTGCAATACAGTAAATGCCACTACAACGAACGCTTCTACTACGAAATAGCCCTTACAATGCTTTAATAGCCTGTACATCTGCTTTATTGGGGTCATTAAAGTGCGCGACGGATATAACGAAGTGGCGTGTATAACGAAGAATTATCGCGGTCCCACACGCTTCGTTATACAGGCGTTTGACTGTAGCCCAGAAGTAAAATAGGTGTCAGGGTTGCACAGCTTATTTATGAGTATACAGTTAAAGTGCTTATAAGGTGGCATTGTTGTATGAAGCTAATGATGGAGGTGATGATGCGCTCGTGAGTATGCAGATCGGGAGTCCAATGTCGCGATTCCTACATGCTCTCATCAATCATGCATCAGCAGGCTATACTTTGTTTCACTCAACTCTCGACTCCAGCTAAAAGCTACTGCAAGCTTATAAAAATAGAACGTGATGGGAATAAACCACACAGGAAATGAAGACAACTAGAAGGAACACACGAGTTGCCAGTACAGCACTTGCCCTGTCGTGTGTGTGTGTGTTCCTTCCGTTGTCTTAGTTTTTCAAGGTGTAATTCCTATCATGGTAAATTCTTAAACAGAATGTGAACTATTATTTCGACAAGCTAACACAAGTGCTTAACCATAAGCAGCATTCCAGAAATTCAAATTAGCAACTACACACTGACAGGTAAGAGTAATAAGGCAAGGAAGGCATAACGCGACAAAAAAGGGACACATGCTACACGAGTCGTATGTGTTCCTTTTTTGTCCTGCGTCTTTGGTGCTATTACATTCGTTGTTCATAAACGTTGAATCTTTAAGCTCAATTCGGAATTTGCACTTTCATGTATCGCCAAGATAAAGTTTTGTCTGTTTTTGCGCAACACAAAAGGGAGCTGAGAATACAACACTATTTTCATTAAGTGTGGGAACTTGCCTATATACGAAATTTCCCGTGCAGGTACAACAAGGCCCAGATCAAATCACGAAATAGCGTTGAGAGGGCATTTGGAGCTTGGAAGCGGCGATTTCCATGCCTCGACATGAGGCTTCAACACAAGTTTGAGCAATCTGCAGGCATCATCACGGCCTGCACGGCCCCTGCACCCCCTGCCAAAGTCCCGGCGCAAAAGGCCCTTGCCACCGTTGGCTTGGCTTCCGGCCGACACAGGAACCAATGTGAGAAGCGCAATCATTGCTAGGCACTTCACTTACTTTGGCCAGTGTGTTTGCGGACATGTGCCTCAAAGCTGCCATTTGGCAACGCAAGCAATCAGAGAAAGAAAGCACCTTCAAAACTTGTTATCTCATGAGCAAGGCTTTCATCCTGGTCGAAGTAACGGGTAAACAGAGCATAGATAACACTCTTTTTTGCAGTGACACATGCCACGGCAGATATTGTTAATTACGTAGCTCTCGTACATGCTCTTGTGGAATTTCACTTTTTGAAGTAATATGGAACGAATAAAAGATCTCAAAACAAGGGGCCTTCAACTGTTTTTTTTTTCTTTCTTTTGCCCGGGGAATGTTGAGCGAACGAGTTTATTCTCTTTGCCTTGGCAATTTCGAGCAGGACGAGCCTATTTTCTTTCCTGATCTTCATTTTCAGCTTATGCTCCGTCTGCCTCATTTTGTGCTCAACTTTTAGGATCCGAAGGCGGAGGTCGTGCTCTTCGTCCTTTCTCTCTTGGTCCCGCCTGAGATGACCGAGCCGAACATCTTGTTCTGCAGCCAGCGTGCGCTCCAGCGCTCCGAAGCGTCCTACAACTTTTCCGTTGGTGCTGCTGTAGGGCCCCCGTCAGCTGGCCCAGAGGTTAAATAGGTGCAGGTCACAATTTGGGGTTCCTTCTAGCACCCGGATCAAGTGGGTCGCCTCCTGGAAGGCCTGGGGATGTACTGTTGGAGCGGAATCGTAGGATCCCTCTAATGGGCTGCTGAGAACTTATCCTATATGAAGAATCACGCAGAGCCCTTTGGAGGCTGAGGTCGAAAGGCTTGCATTGAGATCAGATAGGAGGTGGTCGCTTCCCACTGTCGGTGTGCAATCGCCGCACCCTTCGGCTTAGGGAGCCCCACATTAACCCTTAACTCTCAGGCCCGAGCCTGCTGTACTCGTCATAATTTTGCACCAATAACGCCGATAACGAGTTCTTTTTGTTCATTCCAGAACCTTTTCAATTTGCCTGATGAAGTCGAACCAGCTGCTCCTAATCCACTTCCAGGTCATGAACTTTAACAGAAGAGAAACGTGAAATTCATTAGTTTTTGTCTCTTTTCTGTTTAAAGTGCATTTTGTCTGGCAATGAGTTTCTAAAAATGATGCCAGTTGCGATGGTGTTGAAGTAACGTGACTCGGAAACAGGCTTTCTGCGCGGTGGCACTCGTTTCATCAAACAACATTTCCCCAACAGTTTGTTTTATCGACACTGCAATGTTTTATGAACAGATCATTTCATCAACATATCTTGCTATGTTTCGTCGACAACATTTCTTTTTGGTTAGGGGTGCGCTGGTCTGTTGGTGAGAGAGGATACGGGTGCGGGACCACACGTACACGCTGCTGCGAAGCGGCATGTACGGGTGGGTCGGGTGGGTTCACATTTTTGTAATGAACTGCCACAGACTGTCACTGCGAAACATCGTGAAGTGGGTGGGTCAAATAGTTTAACACGTGCCCCAGTAATAAACGCACAACGAAATGTTCCTACAGTGTGCAATCCCCATGTCGATGAAACTTCACAGCACGGTGTGGTAGTGTCTATGAAACGATCAGTGTCGGTAAAATGAGTGCCAATAAAAAGTTGATGAAACTTGTCGATGAAATGAGTGTAGATGAAACAACAAGGTGCCTTTTTTCCGATGGCTACATGGAAGCTCTCAAAATGAGGACTGAGAAGTTGCCTCCAAAAAGTTTGATATGTTTTCTATGTGAGTCTGACTTTGCCAAAGTAGACCCAAAAGACAAAGGCAGACTCTGAAGAGCTCGTTCGCGGCTACGGCTTGGTATAATGCAGAGATAAACATTTGTCAGAAACATAATTAGGTCGTTCGAGCCGAAGAGCAATACTATTTTCTGCTTTCTTGGTTTAATTTCCTTTTTTCAGAAGTCTCCTTTATTTTGTCATTGTCGTTGCTTAATACAGACATAGTTGATTTTATTGTTATAAAGACAAACCATTATACCGCTTGCATTCGGACCAAGATCAGGACATCTGGGTATTTGGTAGGTTTTTGAATTTTTGACTTAAATTAAATATTTCACATATAAGAAAGTCACAATTCATGAATTGAAGGGAAGCTGCCCTTGCAATCAATTCTTATTGACATACTTTTCAGCTGTTACAAATTATTAAACCAATGCTGCAACCGAATAGTGTGGACAAAAGTTTCCTTCTGAAGTAAATTGGAAAAGTTGGTGCGTGTTTGCCGGTAATACCTTAGACCGCAACGCCAGTAAGGGTGCACGCGTCACATACCCGGGTTTCGAGCATTTGAGAGAACCAAATCTGCTTCCCTCAAGTTCTCTGAAATTTTTCCAAAAGAAGACATCAGCTTCTTAACGTCCAAAACAATATCCATTAAATGTTTGTAACATATGCATCACTGGCTTTATCATTTGTAGGCCACATGAAACTGCTCCTTATTGCGAACGAGGGCATACCTGCCAACCTGTGGACTTTCAAATTCGTAAAACTCCCACGGCTGCGCGGGAGGGGGGGGGTTTACGCGAAGCGATGTGCAGCTTAAAGGGGCAGTGCAACGATTTTCAGACTTTGGCCAATTAACTGCGGAAATTAATCTGAGTCACATATGGAACGAAAAACCGAAAACCGCATTTTCTTGCGAGCGCTAGTTCTTTTAAAATGAAACAAATCGAAGGTCGAAGTGCCTCAACTCTCCACGCCGACTTTCGAGTGACGTACTCTGGGGGTTCACGTGGTTTCCCCTTGGGCCCTCTCTTCAGAGACCCCAGCCGCTTCCTCCGCGATTGTAGACTTTCAAAGGATTAGCCTCGTCGAAGGTCGCGGCGCGCGATGGACACAAACGACGAATCGCCACGGGGCTGACTGCGAGTGTAGCAGCGGAGGGGGAAAGGGTTTGTTGACTTCCGCGTACCCCCAAAGATGCTGTCATTTTAGTTCCCGTCGCCACCACAGGCGGCTGCATATCGGCAAATAATTTGTTTTTTGCCTTGCGATTACGCAGCAGAATAGCAGTTTTTCGGGGAAAGGTGACGCGTTTTTTGTCACTTGGGCTTGGATAAACAATATAAAAAATGCAAACTGGCAATTCTTTCAACATTGAAACCGTTGCACCGCCCCTTTAATGTCAGCCTTGCCACCGTGCGAAACGCTTACATCACACGTACGTGCACGTGCGACAGAATCCAAACTCCTCTCCCTTCTTGGTCGGCACGAAGCACGGGAACTCCGACATGTAGGACTTCAGGAACACCTGAAAGTACCTCTTTTGAGGTTTGGAGTTCGCCATTGCGCCGCGAAGCCACCACGACCAAGGGAATGCTACGATTACACGTGCAACAAACACACACAGACGCCGCACTGCTCGCCTCGAAACTGGCCGAAACAGAGAGGCCCAACCACGTCTGAACGGACAGCAGAGCCAGCAGCCAAGCGGTCCTCCAGCTTACAAAAGTCAGGAACCCCAACTAAAGTGAGCCATGATACCTATTCAGGGGTCACACTGTGATTTTGAGACTTCAGAGATATAGTTGTGGGAGAGTCTGAGTCGCTTCCAGAACAAACAACAGAAACCTTTTTTGCTTTTTGTTTTTTCAACTTTTACTGTCCCCAGCAAGCCTTGCACTGGAGCGAGATTTGGTCCCACTGGTTCTTGAGAATTTTCTTTGTTTGGAGACTATCAACGGTTTTGCCTCATATCGCAACATTTTTTAAGTTCCCATTCATACATACCGGAGCACATTGGCTCTGTTGATGTTTGTGGCTGACAATTGAACTACCTTCAAACTCAGAAAAGCAAGAAAGCCAATCTAAACATGTCAATATCATGGTGTACCTCAAATTATACAAATTACCCTTAAATAACTTAGCCTTAAAGTGAGCCGATAATCGAACAACTTAAAGGGGCACTCAAGTGCATTCTGAAATCATCTATTTACCATCATAACTCAATCTATGGGCTCTAAGCATCTTACGAAACCCGAAATTACATTCAAGGGCGGCCGATTTCCCTATTAAAAATCCAATCAAAGATCGTGCCATGCCCCCCTTTCTGCGCCACAGGGCAAAACACCAGGGGGTCCCACCAGACCGAAAGGCAGCAGCGGAGGGCACGCGACAGCCAATCACGGGTCACGGTTTCCCGGCTTTTTCGAATACGCGCGCCTTCTAAAAAGCAGTCTGCCCGGAAGCCGTCACTCGTGATTGGCTGTCACGTGCCCTCCCACTGCTGCCTTCCGTCCGGTGGCGCCCCCTGGTGTTCTGCGCCACGGCGCAGAAAGAGGGGCTTGGTACAATCTTTGATTGGACTTTTAATGTGAAAATCAACTGCTCTTGATGTGATTTGATGAGTTATGACAATAAATAGAAAATCTCAAAATCCACTTGAGTGCCCCTTTAATACAATGTCCCTCTTGATAATATCATTCTGTAGTTTCCGTGGCCACCATAGGCAGCTGCGGATTGAGAAATATTTCTACTTTTTCAATCCCCATATTCTGCAGGGTCCGATCGACAAATGTAAACCTAACTTTTCGGCACGCATAAAAAAAACTATGCATCACAGAAAGTTGAAAATCTGCCAGAATGTGACGCTAAACCGAAATTTATAGTAATTTTTTGATGTCATACTGAAATGTACAGCTTTTTTCTGACGTAGCTCCAATTGGCTCTAAGATTATTGATGTTTCAAATGTTGGTAATTAAATCATTGCGTATTGCGGTTGCCTTGTGGTCGACTTATTGTGTGTACGAAACAAATAATTGAACTAGATGTATTGTTGTACGTGGGAGCGACCTCAGTGTAATGGCCGTATAGGTTTCAGACAGTGTTACTTTCGGTATCATAGATAGCTCAAAATGTGTTTTGTGGTACAAAATATTGCACAAAAAAAATGTCCTTTTCAACAATAATTCATTTTAGAAAATACCTGACCCATTCCGGCAGTAAGAAAGAAAATGTTTATTTTTATTTCAGTGTCCCTTAAATAGAAATCATGCAAATGAAACAAAGTACTCCAAGTATGTGCTTGATTAGTAAATCACGCTTTTTGTTTCAGAAAAAAAAAAAAAAATCTGAGGAGCGTTGTAAAAAGCCAGGTCGAAAAGGAGCTGGTGGAGTATCTGGGTGACTCAGAGGAGGAAAAGGAGGAGGAGAACCCAGAGGTACTGAGGTTGAAGGCCAAGCTCGACAAGCGGGCAGGCAAGATTCGCCGCCTGAAGGCCGAGAACGAGGGCCTGCGTAAACTGAACCATGAGCTGCAGCTTGCTCTTTGCGCAAAAGTGCTTGAAAAGGGTAAATGCTGTTTACTTAGTTCACACTATGTAGATAGTGATCCTGCATCCATTTCGATTGAACTGGTGTTTTGATAGAAAAGCTAAAAGGATACTCAAATCTAAAAGAAATGCATAAACATTGCCAGGTGTCGAAAGCACGGCCACCCTTGGTTAAAAAGAGAAACATGAAAAATATGGAGTGGGCAAGCTTACAAGGCACGAAAGCTAAAAAAAGAAAGAAATGTGCAATCCCCATTAAGGGGGGTGGTGAAACTTGCTACCCTCTCATGCAGCAGATTGCCGACAACTCATAGTCATCTTCTACAGTGCTTTTTCTTGGCTTTAAGACTGCCGGCACCGGGCTCACGGGCTCACGGGCAGACCGGACAAGCGGGTCCTCTCGGGACTCCATCGGCGGCAGCGGCCGCGACGGCCGTGGATGACGCCGCTCTGGGATCGGCGGCCGCTGCGCCTGCCACCGGTGGCGGCAGGCGAAGGTCGGTGCGCCACGTCGCGACGTGGACTTCCCAGAGGGGCACGGAGCCGCCTCGTTGTTACGTGTCATGGCATAAGTGGTCGCAGCAGCGGCGCCCGCGGCCGGGGGCACCATCAAGGGCGGTGCTGCCGGTGTTTTTGGGCCGCACTATGGACGAGGAGGACCGGGAGGCTCAGGGCGCCTGTTTTGCCCCGGATCCCGGTGCCGTGTACTGCGGCGTTTGCGGCACGCTGCGCCTCCACGAGGTGCACGAGAAGTGCCGTTACCACCGGGACCGGGTCCGGGGGACCACGCCGAGCGCCGACTCCGCCCCGACCGACCTGCACGCCGCCCTCGGCCAGACCGGCGCCGTGGAGGCGGTGCTGGCCTACATGACCCAGAGGCCAGGATTCGCAGCGGCCGTGCTGGAGGGGAGCCTGCTGCAGCTCCCGGTGACGTCGGCGGTGCCGGCAGAGACCGGGGACGCCTCGTCGGCAGGGGCGTCCACGTCAACGGCGGGGTCCACACCGACCGGGGAGGACTTCGGCTGCGACGACGGCGGTGAGTACGCCGACCTCCCGTCAGGTGACGAACTCATGATGTTTTAGGCGGGAGGCGGCGTACGGGAACTCTGAGGGACGGCGGGGTTGGCGATTGTTTATCTTTTTTTTTGTATGTATTTTTTTCAGTGTTTTGCTTTTGTTTCGTATATTTTGGGGGTATGAGAGCCGGCAACCCTTTCTTCCCCTAAAGGGGTGCCAACAGTTTTAAGGAGGGGGGAATGTGGGAGCCTCTGGTTCCATTTCCCTGATCCGCCCCTCGGGCCGCGGGCGCGACGTCGGGAGCCACCTGGCTTCCGACCGGAGCGTGCCTTATCGTGGCAAGGAGAGGCAGCCATCTTGGTTGTCTACTCTCGCCACTCCTCCGTCCGCGTCCCCCTCGTTGGGGGGGACGTAGGGAACTTTCCTCTGGTGGGCTCGCCCACCTCCCGGGGAGGAGGCTGGAGCCGCCAGCGAGGGAAAGAGAGAGGGAGCGTGTCCTCTGGCCGCTCGGAGAAGGGACTGTTCTGCGGGACTTGAAACTGTTCGGACGTGCGGCCAAGCACTCTGCTGCCCCACCTCCGTCCAGGCTCTCGGGAAAGTGCGGCAAGGTAAGGACACCCTCCCCCTTGCCGTTACTAGTCTTTTTATCTTTGAATTTAACCGGAGACAATAAACCCCGGGTGTTTCTCTATTCTGCGTGTCCGTGTACTCCCTTCGTGAGTCCCGGCTAGCGGGTGCAGCCAGCAGTCGAACCCGTCGTAGCGGTGACTCTGATCCGCTGCGGGGTGGTGGTTTCGCGGTCGGCCTCCTATCCGGACGCCTCGTACCCCTTTGAGATCTCCACAACCTGGAAGACCAAATCGGCCGGGCAGGCAAGCGCGAGCGCTCGTATTATCGGATCATATTTTCATGAGAAGTCACGGAACCGTGGAAATATTGCAAATTATACAGGATTTCGAACCAACCAAGATGAATTATTGGGGTCCTACTAGATGTTTTACTGCGTGTACCACCAGTGAAGCTCTTGCAAAGAATATCTTCAAGCTCCTAGAGTATAGAAAAGTTTGAATATTAACATGTTCCTGTTTGAATTTGTATTAATGTTCAAATTCAAAAACTTCACACTGTCATTAGTTCAGTTAATGTGAAATTGTTTTTCAGTTGCTGAGGAGGACACCCTAGCAAAGAACGAGATCGTGGATCACACCATTGGCCTCCAAAATGAGGATGGAATGGTAAAATAAAATTTTTTTGCAGTTCCATGCAATGTATAGTATACATTAAAAGAGAAAAAGAGCAGGGTGGTGTACGCGCAGTAGATTGAATCGATTGCTACCATAAGCTTTCAAAACATTATTGTAGCCGGGCTCTTAATTGTAGTTATAGCCAGGGCCTGCAAAATGTTTTATTGTCACGCTCACCTGATGCAACTAGGGGTTACATACCTGTTTGATGCAGATGACATGAAGCTTTGTGGGCCCATCAACTTTGCAGATGCTCATGTAGAGGAGAATTCAAAGGTAGTGCTGTTTTAAATTTAAAGGCCTAAATTTTATACATGTAATCATTTTTGTGCTTTTTAGATGCATCTTCTTGGAGAATACAGTACTACTTTGTGTCAACTCGACTGGTATGTGTGAAACTGTTTCTCGGTTTTGTTTATAACAGATCCATGGCGTGCAAGGCGTGTATATCACTCCAGAATCCTGGAAGGAGGATGCAGAAAGCGGAGAGCGACTCCATGTTTTGTCAAATCACGGCCTCTTCCATTTGGCCAGTGGAAGTACTTTTAGAGAGGTCAGTGACCGGCACTGTCTCCAACAAGGCGAAGGCAGCGGGGCAAGAAAAGGCATTTCCCCCGCTCACTCCGCACAAGGTGCAGGCTCTCTCAGGTAAGCAAACATTTTGTTTAAAATTTTGATACGAATCTCGCGGGGTCGCGTAAAATATTTCATGCTAAATTCGTATCAACAAAAGCGAAACAAAATTTATATTTTGAAGCACGAGGAATGCATGACTGTGCATTTATTTATGACAGAAAATATCTTGTATGTAATTTGCACGATTCTAACATGCCCCTCATAGTAAACAAAATTTTTTTATACCAAAACCCAGGAATATTAAAAAAAATTAATTGGTGCCGATTCTACTGCGCAGATAAAATATGACAGCTGAACAACGTACACCTCGTAGAGAGCATCTTATCAAATGCACATACTCGGAAAGTGCCCACACTGGGTGCTATTGAAGCCCTGCATCGAAAACTTTCGAACGAATGTTCGGTTCCTTTGTCTTTTCAACCAAGCTCGCATGTCACCGTGGACCACACCAAAGACACCACCAACACCACTCGGTTTTCTCTTTTTGCCAACGCAATGATTTATTTTTTTAAAGGTAACCTTGTAGTAAAATTGGTTTTGCTTTTCCAAGGTTGAAACACCATTCCACAAGATCGCAAAAACAAAACAGCAAATTTGGATTCAGATTGGATTGGATTTGAAACGTGTTGATGGTGATGGGGCTCGCCACTTCGCACAGTTCTTTTAGCATTTTGTTTAGTTTTAGTTTCTGCGTCCGATTGTAAAACGCATTTAATATTGAGCTCACGTCTTTGGGTAAACAAAGTGAGGCTGATCCCTGGCAGCAGCAGGCGATCAGCTGCCCGGAGCCTTGGGAGCTTACAGTCGCCAATTGTGGCCTCCTTACCACCATCGGTTGCGGGACACGCATTCATATCAGTTGTCGCAGCGCGTCGAGGTACTACTATTTCGACGTTTCTTACAAAGTCACTGGCCTAGCAGTGAGATTTATAGACATGGGCTACCTGTTTTGTGCTTAAAAGAATCTAACAAAAGCCAGGGTAAGCCATCTATTGGGAGTGGAACATGCATCAGGATACTGCGATACTTTTGTTTTTATGGTAACCTCTGAACTGTGAAAATTCTAAGAAACTTTGAAAGTTTGTTAAGTGCCAGCTGCCACTTAACTGCTTCCATTGAGACTAATTTACACTTGGTCTTCTTGAACTATGACCCTCCAGCCTTTATGTATGATGTTCTATAAAGTTTTAAAGGGATGCTGAACCAAAATCTGGATTCCACAAAACACGGCGGCAAAATGCAACAGGATGCTACAAACACCAAAACATCACTCACTCAGACAGTGATATCTCGAATGGATGACCGTATTTTTAAAAAAATGAGGCGCATTTGACAGATATGTTTACGTCTTCTTTCTCCTAGAAGGAGAGGGAATGGCCTCGCGTCTTCTTCGCCTCGCCGCTTTGAGAGAGCGAAGCGAAGAGAGGAGAAAACGAGATATCTTCACGTCACGCGCCTCGTCGGCCTCATTCAATCTGGACCTCTTTTTTCCAAAAATATGGCCGTCCATTCGAAATATCGCCTTACGAGTAGTGTTGTAGGGATTGTAGCGTCCCGCCTACAGCTCCTGCATTGTTTTCTGAAATCTAAATTTCGATTCAAAATCCCTTTAAGTCTGAGCACTGCAAAGAATTATTACCCTGGATTTTCAATCTTCCAGGCTGCTTTTGGCTATACCTGAGAGAGAAGGGGTACCGCCAGGCTGAAAGGGCAGCCCGGCACCAAGATACGCCGGTACCTGTCAGAAAAGCTCTCGGATCTCAGGAGACATCGCTAAAAAGGTATGTGCTTCTATACTATAACTTCCTTAATTAAGTAACATACTATTTTGGGTCTCAAGTTTACAAGCAATTATTTTAAATTATGGTATAGATAAATTATTTGGAGGTTAATATATCTCTAAATGTTTATGCCAACAACTTTAAAGTAGTGTGTTGATCAGCTGACCACTTGAAAAGGCTGTGGGTTGCTTGGTTGCTACTGCCACTCCATCAGGCCGTGCTCACTCAATCCCCAAAAAGTTGCATGGTCACACAATTACAATGAAGCATGTCACTCTTACTGTCCCTTAGTAGTCTCTCGGCTTACTCTTCTGTTGACGTATGTCAATAATCGTCCTGTGTTTGGTCTCACCGCTGGTCACTGAATTGCCTTTGATATGTCCAGGCACATCCCTTTGCTGCCTCTCCTGCCCCGATGTGCGGTCCAACCAATGTGCGGTCCCGCCACGCCCCGATGTGCGGTCCCGCCGACCTGTTGCAGGTCTGCCATCGCTTGCACCCGATGTAGCCTTTTCACCGATATGACGATATGACGAGAACGTAACTGGACATGTTTGCCGCTACGCAAACGCCCGATTGCCTGCAGCCAAATAGCATTCAGCTTGTGATCTTTCAGGGCGACACGACAGCTGGAAGGCTCGCTGTCGCGATCACTCATCTCGCAGCACTTTACAGAGCAACGGCGCCGCTTTACAGGAGCTGACATATCCAAAAAGTAGGCATTTGCACGGGTAAGCAAAAAAAAAAAAAAAGCACGCTAAGAAAGCAAAGAGGAAAACGAAAGTTTTCCTCTTTTAAGCCCATTATTCCTCCTTTAAGCCCATTATTATGCAACATTTTAATTAATGACCTTCTAAATATTAACTTCCCTAGATACGTACACATTCAGGCATTTGCAGACGTGATAATTGTAATAAGATGGCTTATCCCGCAGAGAAATTGAGAACCGTGCAGAAAATACACTAAATGTGATATATGAATGGGCACAAGAAAGAAAACTCAATTTAACTATGATAAATGTTTTTGCAGGCTAATAGCAACTGGTATGAAGTACCAGAAATGTAACCCAATAATTAAGTTTAATAAACATAAGTTAAAAGTGAGGCATGAACTTAAACTCGTAGGTATCACTTTTGATTCACATTTATCTTTTTTACTCCATGTTGCAAATCTCAAAACTTTTACAGCACACAACAAACTTAGCACGTTTTTCAGCTACCAAATGGGGAATCAATAATGCTCAATTTCGTAAAATATACTTATAATCCATTGAAAGATACATAGTATATGGAGCACCAGTATGGTGGAAACCAGAATGTAATTCTCACATGATCAGAAGGGCAATTTCGGTCCGAGTACCATTGTTAAAATTATGTGATGCATATCATACAGTTCCGACTGTTAGTTTACCAATACTATGCAACATTGTTCCAATAAATATTACTTTAAATATAGAAGATTTTATGTTTTAACTATTTCAAGTAAGAATACCTGCTCAATTTAATGACTGGACGGTTTAACTTTCTGAAATAACTTACCCCATAAATGTATGGAATAATCACCCTAGCACTAAATGTGCAATACCATATAACATCTATGATACCGAACCCTTCAGAACATTGGTAGATGCTATTAGTTTGTTTACAGATGGATCAGTGTGTCTTGACTTGGTTGGAGCAGCCTTTGTATTAATGAAACAAAATGGTAGCATAATGAAAATAGGAAAATACTGTATGCCCAGGCACGCCACCATATTTGATGCGGAGGTCCTAGCACTCATGATGGGTATTGAGTACCTGTTAATAGCGGTTGAGCAACGAGTTTATGTTTTCACAGATGGCTTATCGGCCCTTCAGACACTTTCTAATACAATGAACACAGACGCTCTAATTTATAAGTTAAAACAAAATATCAACCTTTTAAGTAAAAAATGTAAAGTTACCTTATACTTTGTAAAGGGACATACTGGAATATTGGCGAATGAGTTGGCGGACAAGTTTGCATCAGACGCCTGTCCCCAGGGAACATATGTACCAATAGGAAAATCAAAGAAATATATTTAAAAATAATTAATAAAAAGAGCAAAAGATGTTTGGAATGATAGCTGGACAACAGATGGACAAAGTAAAGAATTATTTCAATGGATACCAACAATCTCAAAAATACCCTCTTCTTTCCCCCTTCCACCTATTTACTTACTCAACTTTTAACTGGACATGGAAGATTCCCATTTTATTTTCAGAGATTTAATATTAAAAATCATAGTCAATATTTTTGTGGCGGAGAACTCATTACAAATAAACATAAACAAAGCAAAAGCTGTACTTTTTCACACCAAAGGTAAATCGGTCAGACTAACGCGAGATATCACTCTAAATTCAACTCCAATTGAGATTCTGAGTCATTTCAGGGCACTGGGAGTGATTTTTTCTGAAAATATGTCCTGGGACAATCACATTAATTTTATAATCCCTAAATTGTCACAAATAGCTGGACCGATATGCCGTCATCGATCAATTTTGCCAAAGAATGTGGAGTTACTAATCTATAATTCACCGTTTTATTTCCACTTACTAAATTACTGCCATCTCGTCTGGGGATCAGCTACATTATTCAATCATGAGAAAATACTTTTATTACAAAAAAAGGGTGTTGAGGTCTATCGGTGGCGTCCAGTTTGACTCTCATACAGCTGGTCTGTTTACGGCTCTCTACGCTATTAATATATACAATTTATACAACTATAGACTTAGCAATACTTTCAAATTGGAAAACTACAGAAACATGCGTTTTCTGACGAACTTTGGGACATCTATCTGTAAAGGAACCGGTTTACCGCACTCATTACGCAGAACATTGGGAAATGGTAGCGCGGAGGACAAATTACGCCTCTCAGATGATTAGATATACGCTGCCTAAATTGCTCAACCAGTTTGATGCTGGTGAGTTGGATCTGAGTAGGATGTCCTTTAAGCAACGTAGAGAATATTTTGTAAACCTAGATAGGTAAAATACCAATGATCTGGCAGTTTGTTTAATGTTTCCAGGATTATTCAATATTTCTTTATTTGTGTGTTGTGTGCGTATATTATTCACCCGTTTTGTACTTTCGCATAAAGTAGCATCTTTTTTTCCTGTATTTTTGTTGCTGTGCCTACGTAGGGGGTTGAGGGCCTTGTCAAGCTGTATTTCACAGCCTTTTCCCTCGCGCTCCACCATCAATGTAGATGGGAATAAACAGATTATTATTATATGTCAATCAATTGACCACTACTTTACAACTTGTCCAAATACAAATAACTATAGAAATAAACTTAAAATAACATCTAATAATAATTTAGAGAAAGTAAAGGTAAATCAACTTACAAATAAAGTTGACATCTTAAAAAAGATGATTAAATTCATCAATGACAACATTGAATAAGAAGCGGTAAAACAGAAAAATGTATGTGGGTATGGGTGGTGTATGTATTGATATAGACGGCGAATGAGGCGCCAGTGGTGCCTAGCGAGTCGGACTTCCCGCCCCTGGGACAGGAGGGAGTCGAGCCGCCCTCTTCGCCGATTCCGGTCCCTTCGCCTCGTCGCTACAACCTGAGGAGACCACTCTCTGAGGTTGCCTGCTTCCGAAATTGACTGCCTTGTGAGACGACGTCTGATCCGCCTTCTTCTAATCAGTCTTTTCTTAAATTACGCAAAATCTCAGGTAAGCGAATTAGACACCGACTACACAGCTCCACCCTTCGCGTTTATTTGGAGGCTGGTATTTCGCCTAAGGGATTATGCCTGACACATCCACCGGCAATGAACGATCTCTCTGTCAGTGACCGCACGGAATGGCAGAGCGTACTTGACGCTGCTTCGCTACTAGTGGAACTAACGATAACTCATTGTGAAAGAAAGACCACCTGGCTAATTGAACAGGAAAATATCATACTTCAATCTCACCCCTTCACACCAATTGAGATTCAGGAAAAGGACAATTTTGAAACGAAACTGCGAAAAGAACTCGTTACTGTAAAAATTAGAAAACTTGCTCGAGACAATGTCAACTATGATTTAGAGAAATTTAGAATGAATACAGAGGCCAGGCATGAACATACATTAACTTTAGAAACATATTCCCCACCCGCAACTCATACTGCTAGCACTACTAACAATGAAACACAAGTGGAAAACAGTGTGCAAAGTGTAGTAAATCTGTCGAAAATCACGTTATCTTCTAACGAATATACACTACTTTCTAAAGGCCTAAACTTTTGTCCAACTTCGAGGAATTGCGACGAATTTCAGGTCTTCCGTGTCCTAGATTTTTTTGCACGCAATTTGAGGCTTTGGGAATATTTCGCCGACAGACCACAAGCCACAGGAGATTTGATCATGCCAGGCCGCTCCGGCGGCTGGACACCAGGCAAGGGGCGGGACAGATGCCTGGATCTATACATCGACGCTGTTCAGCACGAAATTATGCAGCAATTCAGGCAAAAGAGACCAGGCAGGCAAAACCTCAACTTGCATGAGAGGAATGCCCTTAAATCACTCAGCTTAAGGACAGACATCGTTATAAAGCCCGCCGATAAAGGTGGAGCAATCGTTATAATGAACTCGGACGATTATTTGGCAGAGGGCCTCCGCCAACTAAACGACTCAAAATTTTACAAACATCTTACATGCGACCCTACTTCGCATCATACAACCTTTGTAACTGAGGCACTTTCGACATTGGTCAGACAAAACAAGATGACATCGAAAGTGCGAGCAGGCCTAAAACAAACGCAGCCCACCACCGGCCGTTTTTATATGTTACCGAAAATTCATAAAACTGGAAACCCGGGTCGCCCTATTATTTCTGGAAATGGAACATTAACTGAACCACTTTCGAGCTTTGTAGACAATTTGATAAAACACACTCCACCCACATTCCCTTCTTACATAAAAGACACAGGACACTTTCTGAGGGAGGTTGCGCGGGTCACTATTCCGGACGGGTCGTTTCTGGTTACGTTGGATGTTTCGTCCCTCTATACGAACATACCCCACGATGATGGCGTGGCGACACTTTTGAGCGCGTACGCGAGCAACAGGCGGGTGGACACACCCGAAGTAGACGTTGTCGCAACACTGACCAGGTTGGTTCTGGAGTTAAACAGTTTTGAATTCAATAACAGCCATTACATCCAAATCAGCGGCACAGCTATGGGTACAAAAATGGCCCCAAACTACGCAAACGTTTTTATGGGCGCCCTTGAATCACAGTTTCTTGAAGCGTCTCCCCTCAAACCCATATTTTACAAAAGGTTTATCGATGACATTTTTTCTGATTTGCACCCATACCAAAGATCAACTGCTCATTTTTATTGAGAGCTTTAACCGAGCACATCCGAACATCAAATTCACGCATGAATACTCTCGCAAGTCAATAAACTTCTTGGATGTAACTTTGAGCGTGGAGGGGAACAAGCTACGAAAAAGGCTTTATCGAAAACCTACCGATTCTCAAAAATACTTGCATTATCACAGCTCTCATCCGCGTCATTGTTAAAACAGCATTCCGTACAGTCAGGCCCACAGGTTTCGACGCATCTGTTCAGAAAAACAAGAATTTGAATGAAATGTCGCCGATCTCCGGGGAGTGCTCTTGCAGCAAAGGTATCCAGCTGGCGTGATTGAAGACGCCATTGATAAAGCCAGAGCACTTGACCGCGAAGATATTTTGACCGATCACGGCAAGGTAACTAGTGACCATCGGCAGACCAACCTGGTCATGACATATAACAATAACGCTCCCAACGTCAACAAAGTCCTTAGCAAACATTTCAACATAATTGAACAGAGTCAACGATTGAAACAGTCTTCGGGGTGCAGCCCATGTGGGAAACCTCAGTGCAAAGTGTGCCCCCACATGGTGACGACTGATACTGCCAGGAGTATGAAATCAAACTTTAGCATGAAAATCTACGGAGATCTCCGGTACTGCAGTCCGAATGTCGTCTACCTTCTCGAGTGTCAGGTGTGTAAGATGCAGTACGTAGGACAAACCATGAGAGCATTCAATGAAAGGTTTAATAATCACAGATCCCACTCCACCAAAATGCCCAGCCTTCCACTTTCCAAACATCTAACACTACCAAACCACTCATTCGATAAACTTTCTGTTACGCTGCTTCAATCTGGCTTTAAATCAAATCTGGAACGCGACCTGAAAGAAGCCCACCTGATCTATAAGTTTGATGCTCTAAAATGTGGAATTAACGGAAGTCCTGGGATACCCAGTTGTGTTCAGCTGTTGTGAATGTGTTGTGCGAAGATTTATTTGACACTGCGATTGATTTTTGGTCGTCTTCCGAGTGTAATAGTGGTGCCCTATTGTCGCGGATGGTGTCTGGGCCGTTTGCAGCGGGACTCGCGCTTTATCTCTTGGAGCGCCAATTCTGTCAGCCGACGACGCGGTGCCTCCGCGGGGCAGTGCGGCACGGCTTGGCGCTTACCGATACCGGACAGTTGTTTTCTGCGACGAGTTGGTCGCCTTTTTGGTCCTCCTGTTTTACATTCTCTTGTAGAGGCTTGCAGCGACAGCATCGTCTTCCCCGCGACACGCTCCCTCGAGCCGCGGAGGAGGCTGGCACGCACCGGGGATACCCGACACCAGCTCGGGGGGCCCGGATGCGGGCCAGACGGTCCCCCCCCCCCCACCCAGACCTCCGTGTAGATTTAACAACTCAAGTCGCCCCCGCGGCAAGAGGGGAGAGAAGAGAGGAGGGCAGACGCCTTGCGAGCGGCGCTCGGCCAGGACTGGTGAACACCCCTCGCAGTTGTAATGTCGTCATTCTGGTGTAGTCCCTCAGACAAAATAAAACGAGTTCAGTAGAACATTATTTGTATCTACATTGGTGACCCGGTATTCTTTAAACAACCCCTTCTCGATGAGCGCCATGGCTAACGGCGACGACCACGCCCAAACATCGGCGCAGCAGGAACAGCAGCAGCAACCATCCTCCGTGGCATCACTGGCTCTGAAACTCCCACCGTTTTGGCCGGCTGACCCTGCGCTATGGTTTGCCCAGGTGGAAGCCCAGTTCAGCACCCGGAGGATTACGGCACAAATGACGAAGTTTCACCATGTCATCACCGCACTCTCACCAACTGAGGCAACTGAAGTCCGGGACCTCATCCTGACTCCTCCCGATGACAACCCGTTCGACAAACTGAAGCTCGAGCTCATACGACGCACTTCGGCATCAGAACAGAAATGTCAGCACACATCTCGACACCTGCACACACGTGTTCGTTCGACACGACGCGGTGCGAACTCCCCTCCAACAACCATACGACGGCCCCTACAAGGTCGTAAAACGGGGACCCAAACAATTCACGGTCACAATCAGGGGAAACAACCAAGTAATCGCCACCGACCGCCTGAAGCCCGCTTTTGTAAACACCGCTTCCGACGCCGCCGACCAACCGCCGAGCAGCAAAATCCTTTCGTCTGCGGCCTTGCAAGCAAGGTGGCGGCTGCTGCTCTTGCTTTTGTGCAACAGAAGGTCGGCCCTCTTTCGCCCCATGAAGTGTCCTGGGCCAATGTAATTTCCATTGCCCAGACGGTTCGAAACAAAGTGCTAAAGCAATTGACATGGCCAAAATTTCATTTCTGGGGGAGGACATGTGCTCAGGGTTGTCCCTGGTAAAGGAGAGGCGGGTGACAAAAGCGGACCAGAAAGGCACGCTCCGCCGCATACAGTCCTAATTGGTCATTATCTATTGCCAAGGAAAGCATTGAACTGTTATTATTTTATCTCTACCCAATGAAAAGGAACCAACCCACGATGAGTTCCCAGATTGTTCGCCAGAGTAAGTGACTCACTCATTGCGTATCGTAATAGTTTCAGTATGCATCTGCATATCCTTGCGCATTGTTTCTTGTGTCTGACGAGTACACCGACTACGCATGGAGGAGTGCAGAGGCTAGCAAAGCGCAACAAGAAAATCTGGATATATTGCATGCACATCAAGACAATGCCGAGCACCCTGCCACTACAAGACGTATTGTGACCGACCTGGTTGGAATACTCGAGGAACACTCTAAAGCTGTCCTCCAACATTCGCAGGAGTGCTTGTTTAGCCGCAGAAGCTGGTGTTCTCGAAAGAGGTGGGGTCGGTTTAGTAAGCAATTACGAGTACCGCCGTTCCGTTGGGCCGTTGTGTACTTTCATTCACCACATCAGTACAAGAGGTGTGGGAGGGTTTGGAAGATCACACCAAGGAGGGGGCGTGAATGAGGATTTCCTAAGAGGCACACTATCCACGGGTATTGGCTTTTCTCCGAGTCAGGAGCTGACAGCCATCTTAGACGTTCCGTTTATGTCGCATAATTTCTACAACAAGTGCGAGGCTACCGTAGGAGAGGGTATTATGTCCCATCTGCTGGAATCTATAAGAGAGGCAGCACACATGGAAGTGCAGTTAGCCAAACAGCGAAATGAGACCCCAGACGCTGAAGGATTCTAGAATATACCATTCATCGTTGACGGCGGGTGGTTTAAACGATCCTATAGGGCACGACTACAGCGCGAAGAGCGAAGTTGTAGTCATCATTGGACGGTACAGTTGCCAAATCCTTCACATAGGGGTGCGGAATAAGTACTGTATGGTTTGCCAGATCGCTAACAAGCATTCGAAAGAGCCATGCAAACACGACTGCCAGTGTAACTGGAATGCCTCGTCGACAGAGATGGAAAGAAGCATTATTGTTGACGGGTTCCGAGAGAGTGAATCTTTAGGCTTACGCTACACTATCTTGATTAGAGACGGTGACAGCAGTGTACTCATGGCAGCGCAAACCAGCGTCGCTTATAGTCACTTGGTAAAAAAAGTGGAGTGTGCAAATCATGTAGTGAAGCGATATACTGCCATACTTTACTCTATTTTCAAAGACATGAAAACTTTCAAGACGAAAGAAGATGAAGAGGCAAGAAAATTGCTAACAATGACTAACATGAAGACAATGAAGCATCTTGCAAGAGCTACGATCAAACGACATGCGGCAAATTTGACTCCTGGAGCCAGCCAAGCAGTGAAGAGGTTGAGGTCAGACTAGAAGAATGGGCCCTACAATGTGTATAGAATACACGAACAATGTGAAGCAGATGTCTGCCTCATAGAGAAATATGACAAAGAGGAGACCATTGCAGAAAAAAGCGAAGGAAAGCTACTCACGAGAGCAGGTCTAATGACTGAAATTCAGAAGGCCACCGACATCATGGCTGACAAGACCGACATGACAAGTAACGCCGCGGAATCGTACATGAGTACCATTGCGAAAGTTGTGGGTGGGAAGCGTGTCTACTTTGCAAAAGGTAATGGGTACAAGCGACGATGTGAAACGGCAGCTCTTTCGTACAACAGCAAAGGGCCAAAATGGCATTATGATAACGCAAAAAAAAAAAAAGCTGTTGCGCAGTCCGGGCACTCTGATGAGAAAAATGCTCATTCGACAAGAAAAACAACGAAAAAAAAATGCAGGAAACAGCTTCGATACCGTGAAAGGAGTAGTCAACCGTGATTTTAATTTGCTACCGACCAGGACTATGGGCGTCAGTCTCAGCAGGCAGACATGAATCGCGAAGTGTACGCATTGAAGCGAGAGGAGTTTATGAGTTCCCTAAACATGACAGAGACACGCGTAAAAGAGATAGAGACACTAACGATAGGCAAAAGCGCCTGCGAACTTTGGCATGAAGAACGCCGGAAGCGACCCTCTTCGTCCCTCTTTCACAACATCGGCCGAAACCACAGGTCCGGCTTTGACTTGTCAAAGGTCGTGCTGCAGATTTCGCACCCGACAATCAGAAACTTGTTGGCTCTAGAATACAAATGAACAAATGAACCAAACGCGGTACTAGCTTATGCCAAACTCATGCCCAGCGTGAAAATTCAGGAGTGCAGCCTTTTAGTCCGCATCGACCTCCTATGCACCAGCTTCCAATTGGCTCCAGGATGGCATTGGCCTGCTTGAGGTCAAGAGCCCATTCACCGCATGCAAATACAAGACACTGGCCGAGACGTCCAAACACCACTCCATAGGCATCTGAATTTGTAAAAAAAAAAATAAATGGCTCTGCCTGCCCAAGACAAACAAGTATTATTTCCAAGTACAAGGGCTAATAAACATCATGCAGAGAGACTACTGCGACCTCATGTTCTGGTCACCCACAGACAACTTCGTTCAAAGAATCACACGTGGCACAAACTTTTGGAAGAGACTGACTCTAAAGCTGCAGTATTTTTATTGTGGATTCATTTTTGCCAAAGATTCTTGATCCTTCTTTCACCAGAAAAATGGAACTGCGGAATCAGCCAGGTGAGGCATAGTACTCCGCACAGCACCCAGATATTAGACAGCTTTATTATACTGGTTTTCAGCTTCAATATCTATACCGGGCGTTTTTTCTTAGAAGCTCCAGATTTTTAAATAAAGAAAATTCTCGTTAGGGCACTGTTAATATTGCCTTTAGTTTACCCGGCTCAGAGGCCACTAAAAACAAAGTTGCTCGTGCAATTTGGCGGCTAAAAGAGATAGTTTATTGAGCTTTTAATTAGTAACACTGTGCATATAGCTTACAATTAGAAACTTGCTGGACATAATCTAAAGCCACTAAATCAGTTATACTCCAGTCAGACGGGCACCTTGAATGTCATTTACGCTAAAGGCCTTTAGGATTTTCAAATAACAATTCAAGTCGTGTCGTGTCAGACGGGTAACTCAAATGTCATTTGGGTGATGTCTATCACGATAGCGGTCTGTTGTTAACCTAGCAATGTAGTGTTTGTATTATTGTTAACCCGGCAAACTAGTGTTTATTTTGTTGTTTACTAAGTAAATAAAATGTAATGAACTCTCAGAACATAGAATTCAAACGCGGTGATGAAAACTAAGTACATGTTTTGACAGAGACAAGGTGTTTTGTGGCAACTATGACACGACGTCAGCAATCTCAAGTAATCCGTAGCCGTATCCGTTCCGCCGCTTGGCTTGTCTGCTTTCGGAACTCCGTGTATTCGCTCGCCGTTGTTCCTCGCACTCTTTCGTTCTTCGCCGGATTTGTATACCTGGTTGACGTTTACGTCTGCGATCGATTCAAGCGAAGACCGTGACCCTGTAGCGATGGAGCCTGCTGACAACCATGATCGTAGTGCAATGGATCCGGAACCTCGGATTGCGTTCTTGACGTGTCTATACACACAGCAGCAGAATGCCTTGACTCTGCTGAGGGTCGACATACGATCTGCCAGTGCAGAAAGTGTCCGCCTTCAAGAAATGCTCCTTAACAACGATCTGATGTTCACTGCTGTTGAAGCTTCAAGTGTCATTCCACGAAGCATCCAAGCGTTCAGGAGGAACGAACGCAGGTTTGAGGACACTGCTCCCCACTTGTCAGAGCACCTCTTCAAGCAGTCCTTCCGCAACAAGCCAGTTCCGTTTTGGTACCTGGTGAACGTGTGTCGGTCCCACATGGAGCGCGAAGTTACCTCCATGCGTTTCACCATTCCGGTGGAGAAGAAAGTTGGTGCTGCGCTGTACAAGTTGTGCTCGAGCGCAGAAGACTGCACCATCGCCAACTTGATCGGCCTGGGACAGTCCATCGTAAACGAAAACTACAGGGAGTCCTGTAGGGTAGTTGTCTCCATCCTCGAGCAAGACTGGCTCAAGATGGTGAGCGCCGCCGAGCTTCCGGATCACATCCGGGAGTTTCAAGCTGCTCTGGAGTTTACCCCGAGGCATTGGGGCACTGGATGGCTGCCACTTCCCCATCACACCACCGAAGGTCAACGCGAGCGACTACCACAACTACAAGGGCTGGTAGGTAACCTTTACTTCAAGAACAATGTCTTTGATCATCTTTGGACTGCTAGAACCGATACCATATAGGTTAAACATCCTAGCCCTTTAGAAAGTCTAGCATCTTTTTCAAACTGATAATTTCAACAAAAAAGAAAAAAACAATTTCTATAATAAATATTGAGTGTGAATTCCTATCAGTAAACAAATTCAATGAAGCTGGCCAAACTGAATGATGCAAACTCGTTACTGCTAGCAAGTGTTCTAAAATGCATCTTTGAGGCATCGAAACATAAAGAGGGGTATGCCAAGTAAAGGGCAATGGAGAGAATGCATAGAAAATTTGCGATGATGAGGCAGCCAACTCGTGCCGTCATTGGTCGAGGGGAAACAAACCCACGTGGGCACATTAGGGGGTAAACAAACGTACGAGGTGCATAAAAAGCAGACAAACTTGCACGGCGAATTGTTTCAAAGGTTTCGATTTGAATAAAATGTACCTGGACCAAACATTTTTTCCTACCAATTTCAATATGGTGATATAGGCTACACATGTTTGATGACATGGAAGTTATGAAATAGCTAATCCTGAATACGAGATGCCAGTAACTGATAGCCAGCTTTTTACACTTTTAATGGTATGTTTAAAAGTTATGTACATCTCTGTTCTGCGAAGTTTTAACGAATTGTGCTGTGCTGTCTACTTCCCTTTTGAATCTCCAGTTTTGAGTACTGTATGACCACAGCATGATATATTCAACACCCATGGAGCTGATACATGCCTTGTAATGTTTGTATCCAGGTATAGCATCATTCTGCTGGCCCTCGTAGATCACCATTACCGGTTTCGGTATGTGAACGTTGGAACACCAGGGCGGTACCATGAAGCACATGTGTACCGGAGATCGGCTTTGGCGGCTGTTCTGCAAGGACCAACGCTGCAGATGCTTATGGTCACCATCACACCATCAACGAGACCACCGTGCCGCCCCTGATCCTGTGTGACCAGGCATTCCCTTTAACGTCCAACATGTTCAAGCTGCACCCTTGGAAGGACGTTAAGAAAGGCTCTCCACAGGAAAGCTTCAACAGACAGCTGTCGACTGCTCGCCGAGTCGTGAAGAATGCTTTTGTAAGTGTCAAGGCACGATTCCGCTTCATTATGAAGAGGATGGAATGCGAGGTGGACAATGCCCGGCTTGTTGTGCGAGCCTGCTGCATTTTAAACAATGTCTGCGAACATTTCAACGACGGTGTCGAGCCCCAGTGGCTCAGCGACGTGGCGACGGAGGACAAGATCTATCTGCAACCGGTGTGCACCACAGATGCCGAGGCAGACAACGGGCAGAACGTCAGGGATGCCATTGCGGGGTATCTACATCAATGCTCGAGGCAGATGGTCTAGATGAAGAGCTCAAGTGGCCGCTCTTGTTTGCAGCAACAGAAATCCCAAGACCACAGACCCTGACAGCTACGAGGGCCCTTTCAATTGTTTGAAGAACAAAAGGCCCTTTTAAGGGCCAAACAAATCTGGCTTTGGAGCATAAAACTTGCTGCCAACTCCCGTGTCCCAAGTGAAGTCTCATGTTCCGGTCAATATGCTTAGCCTTCTGTATGCTTTCATGTGGCTTTTATAACAAAATTTTAATAAACTTTAAGGCACTGTCTGCCCAAATATAAGTTCAAGCATCTCTCATAGCTACTATGTGCAATGAAACGAAGCTTATAAAACAAAACATCATCTGAAAGGATCACTGCTGGAATACAAGAAATACCAGCGCCTGTTCGGGGGATTCCTTCAACTGTTGCTTTCCATGAGAGTGGCAAACAAAAAAAGTATGGGTGCGCGAATAGTAAAAGTTCAGCTTGAATGAAATCGAATATTCCCAAATATGGCATGGTGTGGGCTGTGCACTACTTTCAACGCTATTTATTCGGAAGCCGTTTTCGTGTCATTACGGACTGCAACGCCCTCGAACAGCTGATGTCCGTCCGTGACGCAAACTCGCGCCTTGCGACGTAGATCGCTTCTTTTGCCCGCCCGCCCGCTCGCTCGTTGCACCTGGTTGGTTTTTCTATTTTCTTGTGGACTTATTTTCTTTTTTTTTACTAACGAGGAGAACATAGTAGTGTTAGAAACATGCTTTCACGGAACAAATGTTTGCACTCTATGGCGATCGGCGTTGTTCATAGCACGTATGCAAGCAAAAGACTTTGCGATAGTAAACGTCCTTTCATGAGCATTTTTTGCGTAAAACAATAAAATAAAACTAATTAGAGTTTTGAATTTAATGTATCTCATGTGCAGCCGCGCTAGATACGCACAAAAAAAGGGACCTTTTTTTTGCTTTTTTACAACTTTTCGTGCTTACCCACCAAGACATGGCCTCCCCACTTTTTTTTTATGAATTTCAGGTGGCAGGGGTTGGTCGATGACTTGGGATTTTACGGTAGATAAAAACAGCCTGTGCCGCAAGCAGCTTTCGCACCTATCTGCTTACTTTCACTAATGGCAAAAGCAATGGTAGTATAGTAAGGACAGTCTAGTGCCCTATTTTGTGCCCTGCACACTGAAAACTAACACTCATGCTACTGACTACTTCCCAATCTTGTATCAAGTTGGATTTACATTCCAAGTTGTCATATTCTTTAAGCAACGAACATGTTTATTTTAGTTTGGGTCCACTAGAAGTCTAACATTCAATCGTTTTGTATTCTTTCCTGTCTTCGTTAGGTATCGGTGAAGCAAATCAAGCTCCTTGTAGAAGTCGACGCAGCACGGGACTTGAAGCTGGTGCCTCACCTCAAGATGAGCCACCTGGACCCAAGCCACTTTAAGAAAATTAATCTATATTCAGCAGTGGCCGTCTTCAACCACGGCGTGGGAGCTTCTGCATACTTTTGATCTAAGGCATGGTTTGTGGAACAGGTGTTCCGATGGTTTTCCCTGATAATGTCACAGGGCATCAGTATGGCAATGAGCTTGTTCGAGCTGGACTTTTAAGACCAGGTTCACTTTCCTTGAAAAGTTTGTCAGCCTGTTCTCCCACCTTTCCATATGAAAAGGAAACCAGGGAGCATGTTTCAACTCTGTACAAGCTGGTGCGCTGATAACCACATAGAGTGCTCTCCATATCCAGCACCAGCTTCTCAACATCCACAAGTTTAAGTTCGTCTTGCTCGGCCGTCTCACCCAAGATGCTCTGGAGAACCTTTTTTCATGCGTTCGCTAGAGAAATCCCGTGCCTAGGCCCCTGGAATTTAAACTACCACTGGGGCTGATTATGTTGAGTCAGTTTTTCAAGCCAAGCCGCAAAGAAAACTATGTGATTGATGACAGCACCTACTTGCTTGAATTCATTGAATTCGCCAACACTCAAGGCTCCGTGTAACGTGGACGTGTCGAATGACACACAGCAGACTTCCACCCTTCCATTGCGTTCGCATAGCTGCTGTAGGGCCACATGACTCCCGCTTCTCTCACCCCCCCCACCCCACCACCACCACCACCACCACCACCACCACCACCACCACCACCACCACCACCACCACCACCACCCCCCCCCCAATCTCCCGGACGCTCCCCCGTTGAGCTTCGGGTGGCGAAGTGAAACCAGTAAACGTTCCGTTGCAAGTCAAAAGCCTGTGTTGCCTGTTTCTCGTCCACGTCCCTCTTTCATTACCATAAATTAGAAACCAACACACTCAACCATCTACATTATACTTCCGTGAGCTTCATGTAATGTGCTGTCCTGCTGGTAAGCAACTGAACCACCTGGAGTTTGACCCATCCTCGTTTTTCCGAGCCGCCATCTTCCTGTCAAAGATGAGTCTTGCCGTGAGAGTCTGCCTTTGAGAGAAAATGGCCCATTCCTCAGTTCACCGTCTTCTCGGCTCCGAACCATCAAGTTGGCCTTCCAGTTACAGAGTTATGCAAATAACAAGGAAGGAGATCTCACAAAGAAATCCTTGTGATGAGGACTGGGCTAACTTTTTGTTGACCGGATGCTTCGGCACCTGCTTCAATACACACCCCGCCTTTGCTTTTCTCGGGAATCTTCGGAACACCTCCTGGAGACGTCGTGGAGATGCGTGCTCCAGGGACATCCTAGCGGGTTCTCCCTCCCGTCGCAAGGCAGGCCTGGATCCCCCCATCAATTTGTCCGACACCGAGCTGTCGGCAGGGGCAACTGCCCTTCTGTCGAAAGGCCCCCAAGTTTGCCGTGCCTGCGCCATCATCAAGAGCGGACCAGCTGGCCTCCATCTATGAGATTGCAGCGAGGGTCCCGGAGAGTGAATGACAGAACTTTGTCGGGGCAACGGCAGACATGGTTTGCTACCACGGTGGAGCGACTGCACCGGTACGTTCGGAGGCGACATGTGTCGTTGAGGAGCTCCACCAATCCGATCTGGTGCTCTTGGAGGCAAACAAGGTGGGCCGATTCGTCATAATGAACAGAGACAAATTCGAAGAGAAAGTGGGTGAGGCACTAAAAAACTTCGTTCCCCTAAAACGAAAGCGCCCATCGTCAAATCAATTTGCGCTTCTTTCACCCTCTTCTTTCAAAATTCTAGCTTCTGCCCCGTATCAATGCTAGCTTCTGCCCCATCCCATCTCTTCACGGCAAAAACACAGAAACCAGACATTCCCCCTCGAAGCATAAAGCCAGAAACACATTTGCGAAAAAAAGCCGAATTTTGTGCGAAAACCGTACACGAAAATCACATGGCAGCTAGGCTCCTCCCTTGCTCCTCCCATTTTCCAAAAATCGGGAGCTGTTCGAGACATCTGCAGCGCCAGATATTTTCACATGGCGTCACCGAATTCCTGGCGGAGGAGCTCGGTGAGCGCAAGCCCGGAACAGGACGGAACGACAAGATACGATTGGCTCGCAATATGGCGGCTCACGCAGTTTCAGAAGCAGCGCAGGCAACATCGTATGCCATTCCTGCGTCCTCATCTCAACCTTCGGAGGAAACCCCTTCTGTCTCCGTCTCAAAGGGTGGCGGTACAAAGGCTCGCGTGGCATTCAACAAGCTTTTAATAGCTAAAGTTTTTTAAGAGGCGCGAAATATGGGACGTCAGTTCGCCAGACTACCAGAACAGCCTCGTGAGGTGGGAGCAAGAAAACCGCAGTGCATTGCGATTTCCGCGCCGCGCATTCGACCTCATGTAGCTCGTCTTCCGAAAATCGCAAGCTTAGATTTTCGCAGCCTCCGATTTCTGTCCTATTTTCGGTTCCTTTTTTTCGCAAATGCGTTCCCGGCTTAATCTCGGAAGCGGAATGCAGGCAGAAACCTATCGCCCTCTACCTACAAAAGCACCTTTCCTCTATCGATCTCCCCCACCCCTTCCACGTTAAGGGCTCCCTTGATTGAGGTGATTGATTCTATCTGCCCTTTGCCCTCCAATCAGGACCACAACATGTTCTCGCTAGATGTCGAGGACATGTATTAATATTTCGACCTCAAAATTCTTCTGAGCTCTGTGTCTGAGGCAATAGTTAAAGCATACCGTATGCTTTTTTTTCCTTTCTTCTTCTTTTAAGTATGTGCTGATGTTTCGTCTTTCTCACATTCGCGTGTATTTTGTATTAGAATATAGTCACCTTGTACCCTCCCCCTCATGTAATGCCTTCGGGCGATTTGAGGACAATAAATGAAATGAAATGGAATGACAAGGTTCCAGAACAAGGCCGGAACCAGGGCCAGAGGCTTCCTCGAACTCCTCCGGCTCTACCTGGGCTCCACCCTGGTTGAGGACGAGGGAAGAGTCTTCATTCAGAGGTCGGGGGTGTGTATCGGTTCCTGCCTTGCGCCGATCCTCAGCGAGATTTATCGTTTATTTGTAGATCGTGCCATGCAGGAGCAGCTTGCTTGTTCGGGCACTGAATGTAAAAGGTCATACGCACATTTGCGTTAGGACGCGGTGCATTCAATAGCGGAAAGGCGTTGCAGTGCGTTGCGCAGCGCGTACGCGCAAAGCTTGTACGCACAGTTGCATTGTAACGCGGCCGACCGCAGTCAACAACCAATAGAAGCTTGCTATCGACGCATTCGCTCAACCAATGGCAATGAACCTCGTTGAGCAACCCAAACAAACATGGTGGCGTCCCGCGGTAGCACGGGTATGGCTGCGGCTCTGCTCGGAAGTGAGCAACTGGATAATCTGTTCATCGAGTGTGTTTGCGGGTACGTGACACGGGTGGACAGCGAATCTAATTGGCCCCTAATTGTGCGATCCACCGCCGCAGTGATGCTCCTCCTGCATCGACGACATCCCTGCCACGAGTGGGTCCGATTTCTGCTTCGCTCCCGGGAAACCTTCGGGGAGTACCACCACCTCGTTCGTGACATGAGGCTGGACAACGGGAAAGACTTCTTCCAGTATTTCTGGATGACGAGGCAGAAGTGCGTATCTCAACATTAACTTGAGGAGTGTGGCTCCCTGCGAGCCGTTGGGCCACGGGGCCACCTGTGTTTTTAGATTCGGAGTGTCTAGAGCTACGTTCAGACGGAACAATATCAGATGCAGTAGAGGGGCAGAGGAGAAAAGCTCTCCGGAGATTAGCTCACCGCAAAACTGGCAGATACAGAGAAAAGCTCATCGGCCCTTGGGCCGATGCGGAAAAAAGCTCACAGATTTTTTCCTTTTCTTTTCGCATGGAGGCTGCCGGATCATGCTTAACATACATCAGTTTATTATTATTAAAATTCGTTAGCTTTATAAAAAATAAAATGTACTTTTTTGTAGTATTTCTTAAGCTTATTGGGTGATACAGGCGGTGACTATCGGTTCTGTCTGGACGGAACTCTAGTAGTGACTATGGTTCCGTCTGGACGGAACCCTAGCGACAGCCTTTCAGATTTCGGCTATCCTTGTGGCTATGATTACAACTACCCATTTGCATTCAAATCCTCCTGTCACTAGCCAGCTGGGAAGATTTAACCGAAGTGATTGCAGGGACACCAGCAAATACATCTCGTTACCAGCAGTTACTCTGTCTTGCTTTTAACCCCCAGCGACTGGTCAGTGGCGGCCCTACGTATGTATACATATGCGCTCTTCTGTGCATAGCGCACAACACACCACGAACACATCAGTATGGTGCAGCTACTCATTTTCTCATACCGGTGTATATCCAACACCAAATCTAATGAATAAGCTACTTTACTTCACATTACTATATTCTACAAATCACAACACTTGTGTAGTAAAAAAAATTTTATGTTTGGTTTATGGTTACTGTGTCATTACACTGTTAATGAGTTTCTTCATTACACAAAACCCACACTATGCAGTGAACTCACTACAGGGTTTTGGCCCACTTGTTTATTGTTTTGCTACTAAATACAGCGGCTCTCAGCTGTATTATGGTTTATTGCTGCCATGGTCACCGTATGTACCAACCATGGCACAGCAGCTGTTCTTTTCATGGATGCTAGATTATACCTAGTACCGAAGCTCTCTTGGTCTGCTGAATGTTGTCTTCGAGCTGTTTTGAATTGTGCCAATGAAGGCCCCGGCAAATATTGCAAATATGTGAAGACAAACATGAAAAATGGTGGCCCTTTATTGCAGAGGTCTTTTGGCTTGTGTTATTTCCAGGAGTTATCCTTTGGTGCTTTTGCAAAAATGGAGAAAAGGTTAGTGGATATCTCGAGATATTACAATACTAGTTGCACTTGAGCTATTATTGTAGCTCTTTTTATGGGGCTTGGGGGAGTTCTCACTCTTTAGTAAATTATTACACAAAAGAACAAATTGTGAAAATATTTTGGATGGAAATTTCACCCAACTATTCAGAGCTTCATGGCATTCCTTATAGCAATGATGAAATGTTGCTGGTTCATGCATGTCAAAGCATTCATGTGGAGACAGAGAAAGGTAGCGAATAATGTATTCGTGAGCTACCAAATCTGTCTTGTCTAGAGATTTGACCACCTTCTCTCATTGGTTGACCCACTTCTTCAAAAGAAGACAACCTTCTGGAGGAAACCGATTTCCCCAGCGGTAAAGGTTGAGCCTGACAATCAGGTATGTCAAAACTCATCTACTGTGATGGCTGGAGTTCCGTTACAAAGGAGGGTCGTGTCATTAATTTGAAATTAGGCCTATACTTTATACATCTTATTCATTTCTGTAGTATAAGCAACACTTCTCCACCTTCAACTGACACAAATACAGAAATGTCTGAATTTAAGGTATTATAGTTGGAGTATAGGCCAGTTTCTTCATGAGGCTTCAATTTAACAAATCTAGACAGTAGGAGGTGCAAAAGTAGAGATGAGTGTCCATTCCATATGAACCAGGTGGAAAGCTACAAACCAATAACTTCCATGCAAGAGTTCTCTGGGAAACTCCCGAGTTCCCAGGAACCCAGCAGTCTGGCTCAAGTGACAGGGGACACCGAGGGGGACAAGTCTAGAGTTGACCTGCGTCACAGCAGATAAAGGTCAGCTCGTGCAGTATAATAAAACAATATTCAAATAGTATAGGTTGACCTTGATATCTAAGGGAATGGAAGGAAAGAAAAATCATACAAACATTTATTGGATAGCATGCATAGTTACCTAGCTAAAGCTCGCTTGTCGATTGTGTTGGCCATAACCTCATCCCTACTGTTGCCCACGTGCCTCCAAGCCATGGCAGTTGCCTTGTGCTATTTCGTAGAGCTTCACCACCTCGCACCAGTGCCTTTGCGTGATGCTTCACAGCACAGCATTGGCTCGCACGTGAAGCTTCACCGCTTTGCACTGGCATGCTCAGAAAAGTATCCGATAGCTTTATGAAGTAAAACATATTGCCCGCTATAATAGATAAGTTACTTCAGTGTTGTTAATGGGTCGATATCTACTTTAAGAAAAGCAGTGGCAGAAAAAAACTACCGTTAGCAATGTCCATGATGCGACTACTGTTTCAGCAGTTGTAAGCAGTCATTTTACAGTTGTATGTGGTACCACTGCTTGGTAATGTTTCAGGTACCTTGCTCATGAAGGGCCGCAGGTGATATGCGCTGCAAGTTACCGCTTTGGACAGACAACAACAAGCGAAGTCATCCAGGAGACATTCCAAACCCTGCATGAGGTTTTGGAACCACTTTACCGCCCTGCAAGTATCCCATTTTTGCTTTTTAAGGTGCAAGTTTTATGATTCTGTGAGGAATAACACGTGCTCGCGACCCATTTTCCTCAAAATAAGCCCTAATAAAAGGATACTTTTTGCATGACCCCAGCAATTTACACCCAAAAACACTGACTGCGTGGGTAAGAAATATATTCCGAAAGAAGACTCTCGAATTCGAAAAAAAAATAAACCCTGAAACCATGAAACCCTACTTTTAATCTGAGAGCATGGACTGCGAGGGAAAGACTGACAGCTGTACTGTCATACCAAGGGTTGAATGGTGCAAACATTTGTTTCTTTTATGTCACGAATAACTGTTCTTGGCTGATTTATTATTTTTTTAACTATGTGCTGATCAGTTCCTCGCCGTGGCTAGGCCTATCTATTTCTTGATACGCATACTATGTTCACTGAATTCAACCATCAAATGGTTGGGGTGACGTCTGCTAATCTAGCTGCGACGTTAACATTCCTAACAGACAAATGGGACTCATATTGATGTTGCTGTGTTCCACCTTAATCCAGTGTTCATGCACACTTCTGCAAATCATGTATACTGCTTCCCTCCTCACACATTGATATAGTATAATACTTATGAAGAAACAAAGCCTTTCAGTTTGGAGGGGTCAGAGCAGAGTAAGCGACAGCGAGTTACAAAAGCCAAAGGGAAGGCGAGTGAATTTAAGCAGCCCCCTATTGCAAATGAATGCAGTCATTTGTACGGGACCTGCATGAACTTTGATTTGAAGGGGGCCGGGGATGCAGTCGGTTATGAAAACAGTCGTGTTTCCAAGGGTGTACATCACTGAGGGAATGCTTGAAAATGGGTAACTGTCTCTAACCAACACTCTGTTTAGACACCTGTAACCGTTTAGTTGTTTAGGTTAAGCCGACATCCGCAGGAGTCTCCTATAGACAGACTCATGTTTACAAACAAACCGCGGTGCCCCTAGCGGACGCCACTGAAGCCGCGCAATGGCGATGGAGTGTGGGCAAGAAACTCGCCGTCGCCCATAAACAAACCATTGGAAAGCGATGTTGTCGGCGTCGGTGCGAGCCCCTGCGCTTTTTTTTTTCCGCGTTGGAATTGTTGACTCCACTTCCTCCTAGCACTGTCCGATTACTTTAGCGGCCTCAGCGAAATTAACGAGGCTTGTTACACCGCAAAACGTCGCGTGAATAATGTGACATGCGGCGATTCGTTCTGTGTGGATGCTGCAAAATGGGCGCTAAAGCCTGATTTGCATGATGAGATTCTGCTCGCTATTTTCAGTTGCGACGTTGCTCGGGCTGCAAAAGCGTGGACCGTTGCCAAGATGGTCGACGTCGATGCTGAAAATCGCAAGCAAAATCGGACCAAGTGAATCAGGCATAACAAGTCGGTGATGGCTACTGGTAACAATGATCAACATCTCCTTGTACCTACTGTTTACACCGAGCCTGCATACACCAACCCACCTTCAAACCTAAATGTCTTTTGAGGCCTGCACTTACTTCTTACCGCGAGCCGCTGTCGTTTGAACGAACAGACAACAAGCAGAAACATTTGAAAGAGCAGACGACAGTTCGAACGATCAGGCAGCCGTTTCAACTTGAAGATGCACTGAACGTAGTCTGCAGGTGGTCTGTACAACTTGGCAGTTTTTCTGCATTCATGTTGGAAGAAAAATATAAATCTGTTGACCACAAGTATCCGTGAATTCAACCCAAAGTGCTTCCCGCACAAGTATTCGTTGTCCGACGGCATCTGGTTTTTATTTTTCACTGCACCTATCAACGTTCTTGGACAAACCGAGCAGGCAGAAGACACGTGAAGAGCGACCTTCAAACCTTTCCCGACTCTTTTGGTACAGTCCCAGTCGCGGCGTTTTGACGAGAAGGCAGGTTTTTGTCCCGTTTCGTCCAAAACAACACAGGAATGCACGTCCCGCATGATGACTTCCGCCCACAACCCCAGACTGGAAGTGCGCCTGACGCGCCACCACCGTGCCGTGACATAACAGAGCCGAGTTTTTGTATAGAGCTTTTAAGGGCCTTCCAGGGACTCTATAACCTTGCTGATGCAGCGGCCCCAGATGCAGAAAATATAGCATAGGCTATCCGTCAGAGCCACCCACGCTTCCACCCACATCTCAGGGGTCAAGATAGGCCAAGAGTGACATATTGCTGACATTTTTTTTACAGAGAGACTTGGGATGCAGTACTATTACTTCATGCAGCTATTATTTGGTCATAGTGTTGGCACAACCTACAAGCTTATGCTAAGGTAGCAACCACAGAAGCAATCTTGATAATCTACCGTTCATGCATGAAAACAAGTGTTGACAGGGGGACATATCTCTGAAAAGCTGTGCTGTCTTTTCATTACATATGTTTAAGCCTTGAAAACTGTTTACTGCGAATTACTGTTGCCATGTGGTTTAACATGAGTCACCTTTCTTCTAGGCCCCCAGCAATGCACAGTAAGAGCGCATTGCAGCTGAGTTTGAGCGGCAATAGAATTTTCCCAACTGTGCGGTGCCTTGGACGGCAAACATGTGGCCGTCCAAGCTCCCCCCGGTGCAGGGTCGGATACTTACAATTGCAAAGGGTTTCATAGCATCGCATTAATGGCCAGCTGTGATACCAACTATAAATTTACTCTGGTAGATGTTGGTAAGCCAGGACACTACAGCGATGGTGGCGTCTTTCGTGACTCGGAAATGGGAGAAGCCATCCCCTCAGGCACAGCAGGGCCTCCCTCCGCCAGGGCCCTTGCCGGGGACCAGGACAAGGCTGCCATTTGTGTTTGTGGGCAACAAGGCGTTCCCCCTGCTCACCAACCTGATGTGCCCTTTTCCTCGAAAGAACCTGAAGTTGTTGCAAAAAGTCTTCAACTACAGGCTTTCTCGAGCGAGAAGGGTCATTGAAAACACATTTGGGATCCTAGTCGCACACTGGCGCATCTTCAGACAACCGATCCAGGCATGTCCCGCAACACTGGAGGCGGTTGTCTGGGTGTGCGTCAGCCTCCACAACCACCTCAGGGTATGTGACGAGGCCGAAAGGGGGGAGCGCCTCTACTGCCCTGTCAGCTACGTTGACGGCGAGGGCTACCTGGGCGAGACAGTGAAAGGCAAGTGCCGCACTGACAGTAGCGAAGGCAGTGCTCTGTCAGATGAGGGCCAAGTCAGCTCTAACATTCATGTGGGCAATGCCAAAGGTATAAGGCATAAGTTTTCCAAATTCTTCTGCACTCGCCTTGGAGAAGTGTCATGGCAATACAGAGTAGTGTTCCGAGGAAGAGCACCTGTTAGCCATTAGGATTGCTTAAAGGGACAGTAAACCACTTTCTACAATAGTATAGTTATGGTCACAACTCAGCACTTGAATGTAATGTTAGACTTTTAAAGGCAATACTTTATGGGCGACACTTTGCAGAGATATCACCCTCGTCCCTCGTTCTCGCCACGCGCCCAAAGAATGGAAAAACTTTTCTTCTCTTTCCTCTTGCCTACGAGGAGAGGGAGGTTGGGACTTCCCGTCCGCTGTGCCGCGTGGAGCGAGCGAAAAAAGCAACCCTGGCGTCTCCCCAAGAATTGCACGACGAAGGGAGAACCATCGTGTCGTCTGCTTGAAATACTTGTTTCCAAACATTATTCACAATATGCGAAATCCCACTTTGGCAGTATCCAGTTGCTACGCATAATGTTGGATGGTTTTAAAAACTTCAACCCCGCTTACCCACTTACTTCACCAATCACCGATGGCGGTCGTCAGTGGCATCCACGACGCCAACTGCGACAGCTACGAGAATTAACCTTGTCGCACCTCCGTCCTCAGGAACGTGACAGGCACCATTCCACACACATTGCACGACCATTCTACAGCTATCGCTTTCGCTCCTTCGCACATTGTTGCTTCCTAGAGAAGAGGCGCAAGTGGTATAATGATAACTGTTTAATACACATACATACTGGCATTGTGCTACAAGTTGTTAAATTGGTTACATGGCTATATCGTTCGCACACACACACCGTGGCATCCGTTGCCGATGCGAGTCCCGTGACGGGTTGCTCTCCCTCAACGATACTCAAGCCTTCAGCCCCTCGCGCCCTGCGGAGGGAGGGGCCCCACAAAGAGGCAGATGTTCTAGACCTAACACAGATGTGGATGGAGCCTTCGAAGGCATTCCGTCTGCGTTCTCAGAGTCTCTAGTGTAAACATCGGATAATGTGGTGCGAGTCTGTTCCATCATGCAGTAAAGCCGCATTACCAAACCGCAGTCGCTTACATCTGTATCGGCAAAACAAAGTTGGGCCTCTGGGCCATTTTCCACCCACTTTGGGTTTTGACGAACCCGCATTCCTCTTCGGGTGTGCGCGCGAGAAATAAAATGCATCACCATCCGGAGGGGAACCTGCGAGCAAAGGAAATCTCAGACGATCACTTACTACTGTCAGAAGCATTCCGGTGAGTCGTGCTTGCCTTGCAGTTGTGTGGCACTACAGAAACGGGAATGTCTTGGAACACATACCACCGTCAGAGACAATTCTTCCTGCAAGGAGGAACAGTAGATACCATTAAAAAACCTAGCAGCACTCTGAAACAGTTACGCTGTAAACTTTAGAACAAACCAACAGCAAACTCTGGAACTATAACATCAAACATGAGAACCAAAAAAAGACGTGCAAAGCTATCTGTCTTAAAAAAGTCTAACTTTTATGCTCGCAGACTTGCTAAAGTTTGATTCAACATACCAAATTGACATGGCTGAATGAGTAACCCAAATAACGGGTCAAAATAAACATTTTGAGAGGTTATTCAATTTTTAAAATTGGTCCTGACAGTTTTTTATTTTTTTTAACTGAAAAGCTCTACTGGCAATACTGAAATAGTTATGACAGACCTTGTAATTTGGGCAGCATAACCTTTTCACGAAGTTTACGAGAAGTTTGACGGTGCAAAACGAATGCCATGAGAACTCACTCGGTCAAAACGAAAAAAAAAGTGTGACACACTCTGTTTTTTAGACTGGCTGATCGACCTGCGAGTTTTACAGAACATGCAAAAACGTGCCAGTGGAAAACGTGGAAAAATTTTAAAGCTGGCTCTGGCGTCACCTTCATTGCCCGTTTCCTCAATAGTTATTTTCAATTTAGACATAAGAAAAGGTGAACGGCCTGAACAAACTCGGGGTATTCCGAAACAATAGTTAACTTCGATACCTCAAAAGATTGCCAGGGTTCCTCTCTGACTGTCTGCTTTCTCCATAATTTTCTGCAGCACACCCGAAGGTGTGAGGTATGTAGAGGTCAGATTCCCGTACAATGATCTCTATACCAGTCTCAAAGGCTCCCTCCTTGACTATTTTATTCTCAGATCAGGGATGTGATTGGTCCACACCATCATAGAGCAAGAGATAATTTCAAAGCAGTGTGGTAACATCTATTTCTTTCACATTCATTTAACTGCAAATACTAGATTCATGTATTGGCTCATCCAGCTAAAAAGACATTTTCGCTCTTCCAGTAATACAATTCAGATAGTGACGGGCTAGTATGTTTACTTAAAAAAAAGCGATAAAAAATTGGCCTTTGTCTTTAAAGTTCTATAATGCATGGAATGCAGTATTTTAAAGGATCATTGTTTCGATCGGTCTAAAAGACATTAAACGGTCATTTTGGGAGATAAGAAGGAATATTTTCATTAATTTTCCCACTAAATTAAGTGTGGAAACTGACTGGTGCATAGGTCACGTGACGTTAAATTCCCAGCTGAACTTAGTGAGGAAATTACATTGTTGTATTGGTCCAGTGATATGCCATCTGCATCGTGTTGGAGAAATCCAGAGATACAAATTTTAAACAAAAAGGAATTTTTGATCTACGAGTTTTTCTATCATAGGTACCTACCCACTTCTGAACACTCAAAGATATTCCTTAAAGGGATTGTCCGGTCGAAACCGGAAGTACTTAAGTTTTGGCGCTCGTTACGTCGAGGGTGCCTTCATGTAGACAAACATTATTTTTATTTTGATATATGATCTCCCCTTCTTAATTAAACCTTTCCAGAGCATACGTACGAAACTGCACCCCGAATTTCGCCAGTGTCAATGGCTGACATCCGTAGCTGCTGCGTGACGTCACAAAACGCAAAGGTTTGTCGGATGGTCGGGATAACAAGCGCTGGTCGATGGATGTCTTGTATTTTGTTTCGAATTATTTAGTCTCCTAGGCTGTACCCTACTGAAATACTTTTCTTTTAATGCAGTTCCCAAGTGTGTGCAAAAAAAAAGGTCAAGCCTTTTAGCAGGATATTACTCGAAAACAGCCATAAGCTTCGAGCAAACGTATGCCGTTTCGCGAAAACACAACTGCGACGGCCACCGATCGAACTAGGAGCTCTTGCAAAGCAAAGGATGCAGATTTATTTCTTTTATTTTATTAATTTTTTTTTGCCTCTGAAGCAGCACTTGGGTACACTTATCGGCGGATCTACTGGATCGGCGATGAGGCTACGGGTCGTTCCCTCGGAGGCGTTGTCCGCGGGTCGAAGGCAAACGACGAATCGTTCCAATGCATGTCGTCACTTGACTTGGACGAGCTTGGTGAATCATAGCCACGCTTTATTTTTTACTCGCGATTCAGCGTTACAGGGAGTTGTAAACGGCTTTCATTTTTTCTCTGTCCCTTGGAGCTATGTTTATGAGAAATTTCTCTCTTCTTTGTCGTTTTCTTAATTTCTCTTCAGATAAAAAAAAAAAAAAAAATTCGTTTTTTTTTTTATTCTCATTTGACCCTGCTGCATTGTTTTTTGCAGGATCCACCTCTTTTCCAAATATCTGCTGCCACCTAGACATGTGACTGGGTTCGAGGCTGTTCGACACCCAATATGTCAGCTAGATTCTATTTGCCCATTCAGCTGCTGTGACCTAGATACTGCTCCCCCAAACTTCACCTTTGTTCCCATCGTGGGTTATCTTCGGACCCAAAGTTGATACAAAGTAACCATCTTCCCTCTCTGCTCGGCCAGAACGAAGAGAAGGAAAAAACCAAATCAATTTACTCTTGAACCGATATTTCTGCAAAAAGTTCATGGATGGATGGATGGATGGATGGATGTAACTGGCTATACCCTTCATAGTGGGCGGTAGCTTGCGCCACCTAGCCTGTCTAAGAAAGACACTCCAGCCCTTTTAAGCCAATCTTCTCCCCCTAATTATCGCCAGGTAGTGTGGGATATCACCAGGATGACCTTTGGGGGATCGGGAGAGAAAACTAAAAAGATCACCCCCCACCTCTTCCCCCCAGTGAGGGAGTCGCCAATTTTCCTCTGGTCAATCCTTGTCGGCGTTAGCCCTGTACCGGACCCACTGGGGGACAGGGTTAAGACTTTGGGCCGGAGCCACGCGGGAAGGAGTCCCAATTTTTTTCTGTCCCGCCTGTCCCCAAGTGTGCTATAGTAAGTTACAGGTTAAGAGGGTAGCGGCAAATGCCCCTCAAAGGGAATCATATATCCCTCCGCCACCTCTGCATCCAATAGCGTCCCATCGTTTCCGTGACGTCGCGGCCAACGCGCGAGGAGGGTCTTGCCTTTCTGTACATATTTGCTTTATCTTTCGATTTTGACTTAGCATTGTGGAAGCCACGAGAGGGAGATTAGAGTTTTCCCCCTCCGATGGAAACAAATACGACTTTCGGGGATTAGCTTCCCCCTCCAATGGATACAAAGACTGCTTTCAGGGACTCGGTTCCCCCTCCAATGAATACAAAGGTCGCTTTCTTAAAAAGTGGGTGTCGAAGACAAGTTGTCATTACTCTGTGGCCATTATCTATCCATTGAAGCCGAACAAGGAGCGTTTCCAGTGAACTCTTCTTTCGACTGCGGAGGAATTTGAAACGGGCGCATCATGCTTGTGGGAGGAGCTTCTCCTACCATCTTGACTTGTAAACGACTATAGTTAGTTGTGCATCTTTCAATTTTCCCCAGATAATTTCCACCAATCTTCTCATCGTCTCTTTGCGACTCTAATTCTCTTCTCCTCTGTCCTTCCATCGTCGCCAGCAAAGCCCAGGGCCCCGGCCAAATCTGTTACCCCTTCAGGGAGGGCAGGACGAAGCCCCGTACACTTTAAAACCAAGTGCCCAAGTGTCTCACTTTCATTATGGCAGGCAGCACATAATGTGTCCATCTCCTGAAATTTAGCCCTATACGCCCTCGTCCTCAAAACTCCCGTTCTCGCCTCAAACCGCAAAGAACTTCCCAGTGAATTGTCAAACACATTTTCCTTTCTTGTGTCCTGCTTTCGTGACTTGTACACTGTTAGAGCTGATTTCTCCTGCATCCTTCCCTCCCACATTTTCCTCTCTGCCTCTTTCATTCCCAGAAGTCCCAAAATGTTGCCCGACCATTTGGATGAACACATGCATTCATTGACCACTAAGCGTGAACATTTAAGGATGCCACTTGCTGACCAGCTGAACGACTTACCAAAGCAAATTGTTGTGTGTATGTTTATACAGCAGCGGGACGTTAAGCCCGAACCACATAGGGCGAATTTGCGACATATTTACGGGCGTTTCGACGGGCGTAATCCCGACGTACAGCGTGCGTCGGGACGAGTGCTTCCTTGGTCGGTGTAAATATGTGCATATTCGGCGATCCGGCCAAGACAGATCTCGGTGCACCGGCGTATTTCGGCGTGGCATATCCGGAAGCGTATGGCGCAGTGCTGGCCAATCAGCTCCCGAGTTGAAAGCCGGAAGTTGCTCGAAAATCGGCTTGCCTAGCTATGCGGCCGGCTAGCTGGCTTGACTCAGCCGTCGAAATGAGAGCCCGCTTGTCGCGTTTGCCGGTTTATCGGTGAACTGTACGAAATCGCTATATCTCTTTGAAACGAGCGATGAACGACTGAGACAAAAAAAAACACCATCGATGTTGCGGGCGATGTGAAAAAAATTTTCAAAAGGAAGGGTTTTGAGCAGAGATTGCGGTCGTCCCCCTGCCGGGAGTTTTTGGCAACTTGATGCTCGCAACGAACATTTATGAAACGGGTGTTAGCTAATAGACTACTTCCATAAACCCCTGCATGCAACGCGGCGCGCGTTGCACTCTGGGAACTAGTTGGCCAGGGAGGAGAGTGGCATGGTTTCGGTTTCGATCGTCACGTCGACAAGAGATTATACACAGAGCGTGGACTTTAAACGGCCATTATCTCATGTTTTCTGGTCCCGAGAGCGTCATATGTGGTCTCTAAACTAACCTAATTGGTCAGACATCGAAGCTTTAGCACAAGCCCGAGACGTATAGCTTGTTTTGACACATGCTTGTTTATTTTTGTACCCGAGCCTTTCTGTTAGCGTTTCGAGGTACGTGGACGAGCCAGTGCTGGGAACCTCGACGCTGCGAAGCTCGGGGATCTTGCTTGTGTACGAATCAACAAGCTGTAGCAATCAATAAGTATGCCTACATCGAGCTCGCGCCTTTACATTAGTGTTGTTGGTGAACTGATCAGGAAGTTTGTTTGTTTCCTGCGTCCATAGACGAAATATAACTTTTTTGCAATTACTGTTTTTCTTAATACACCTGAGTATGCGAGGTAGAACTCGGAGGCGCCATTGAAAAGCTCCATTTGAACACACTTTTCATCTCTTATCTGTACTGCCCCGCAGCACTGCAATTGAAGTCCCCACCTGCTTGCATTGCAATTCAACATCGCGTATGCGCATAAAGTTATCCTGCAATCATATAGGCACATTCGCACGTACAACCCGTTTTAAGAAAGCAAAAGTCGAGCAGTTGTGGGAAGAATGTCGCACCGTTCGCCAGAAGTGCGCCGGACGGGCATGAACCCCTATGCGGTGCGCGAAACTTCGAAATTATTCAAAGCGCATTTGACGGTTGCTAATGGCCATAATATCTGTTATTTGTTTGCTTTCTTCCTGACTGAGTATGTCGAGATAATTTCAGACACAACGTTCATGCACAGATTTTGGGCGTCAGTAAAAGCTCGTCCAAAAATGCTTAGCGAGGAGTAGGGGACGCTTGTTAGGGCCTCCGTTGCAACTAGCCGATCGCGGCCTTTGCGAAAACTTAATCTTCTATCAGCATAAAATTTGAGTGTGAGATATGTGACGACACAAGGAAGACATCATAGCAACTATGTGCAGTAGTGAGGTTGAATTTATTATGTTTCATTAAAAGTTCATGCGCCAACGCTGGGCTCAACTTTGATACTCCTGTGAGGACGCGGCTTGTTTTTCGCCCAATGAAGCAACAAGAAGCGTTCGTTTGGCAAAAAAAAAAATATGTGTAGGTCTCAAGGTGACCAAATTTCAGTTGTAATTCACTGGTACTAGACGGGATTACTGACATTGAGCTCAAAGATGCACTCGTGGGGTGAGGTGACTAAGCCACGTCTTACTACGTTTGCATATGCACGCACAATATCCGGTGTTTCGGGAACCAAGGAGAGTGCCCCGGTCTTCGTTTTGTATCGCTCGAGAATGAGTGTCTTGTACGTTCGTGACAAGTCGGATAATCGAAAACGCAAGCAGCGCGTTCGGTCGCGGCGTGATAGCATGAGATGAAGCTGCTCAGTCGAAACCGAAACTGAGTGGCCAACTAGTTCCCAGAGTGCACTGCGTGGCATTTCACCGCGATGGGGCGCGTCGGTTTTGGAACAAGTCCATTGGGCTTTGGTTGCTTATTAACATTCAGTTATTTCTGTCCTCTTGCAGAACGCAATATAGCAGCCGATCTACATTTTGCCTCCTTTCATGAAAGGCGCGAGTCGGGCTACACTGCACCAAACGCCGAGAAGACGTCGACGAAAAGCATAGTGTGTGGTTTGGCGAGCTTCCCCTCTTCCCTGCTGTGAAAAAAGCGCCCGCCAAATCCCGTGATTACGCCCGCTGATACGCGCGTAAATTCCTCGAGAATACGTCCTGTGTGGGTCGGCCTTTAGTCTGTCTCAGTGGGCGTCTGGTGTCTCAGCTGTAGATCAGCAATTTAGCCAGTGCAGTACAACCGATAGCCTGAGCTCTTTAATGTGAGCCACGCAGTAATGATACACGACCGTACGCCGGTACGATGCCCATCCAGATCGAAAGGGGCAGAGATGGGAATCGAACCCAGGATCCCTGGGTTCTGCAGCACGGCTCACCCCCACAAAAGTGGGACCGGACATTTCATCGAACGCCGTTTCGTCGAACGCCGTTTCATTGAATGCCGTTTCATCGAACGCCATTTCATCGAACACCGTTTCATCGAAGCCGTTTCATCGAATGCCGTTTTATCGAACGCCGTCTTATCAAACGCCAGGGTGGCATTCTCGCTTCCTGAAGCTGGTCGGAGGTGCCCATCCCGGGTTCTGGAAGTTTTTGACTTGCATCGCCGCAAAACATCAACTGACGGAAGACAAGCTGGAGGCGATGCTGAGTTCCCAAGAGCCTCCTCGCCAGAAGGCCATAGCGAAAAGAAATAAGAAGGTCCGCCTTTTTTATGAGAACCGACGGAGCATGGCTGTGGGGGACTTTTTGAGAGCAATTGCTCATCATTTGAAACGGTGAATGGCTGTCGCACGAACACATGAACCCCCGAAAGTTTTCAAATGAAATTTGAAGTGACGTACTTACTTTTGTCTTCATTGAGTCTTAGAACTAAAAAAACAATGTTTCGTTGTAGTTTCATAAATAGCACCTCAGCTTTAGCTACTGCAAGCTTCGGGCAGTAAAAAAAGTATTAATAGAAAGACATGAGAGGCTAGGAGGCTCACATGGCTAAAGTTGTTGCGCCTGCGCAAAACCTAAGTCGCCTTCTGGCCTCCATGAGTTGGAGTGCGCTCATTACCCGGAGTGCGACTTTTTATTTTTTTGTTACAATACCCTCAAGGCCCATCGGGTAATACAGAGGGGGTGAAACGATAAGCACAATATGCGAAACAAACATGAAAATCGGTACAAATATTTTCATGGGTTACTTGCATCAAGATAAATTGTAACAGCTACAAGTTTGGACACTGAAAAAACCTGACGATGAAATGGGTGAATGACACGAAAATGCACTCGATCCCTGCATAAAAGACCATCTTTCACACTTTTTATATAAAAGACATTCGATGAAACAGCCGTCAGCGATTCGATGAAACGGCGTTCGATGAAACGGCGTTCGACGAAACGGCGTTCGATGAAATGTCCGGGAACCCCACAAAAGACAAAGCAATGCAAGTATGTGGCTCGGATTTTCGATCTTTCTGCTGCCACCAGCATATTGGGGGCACAAATAACTAAATTATCATAACGATAATAAGCACTGGAGAAGGGGGAAAAAGGGGGCAAAAGACAAACGTTAACCTTTCTTGTCATAAAAAGCAAAAATAAACTACTTGATAAGTCCAAACACGAAGTAACTTTACCATGCTGTTCCGAGCCCCCAACGCCGTCCGCCATGTGTCTGTGCCTTCCATGCGCCGTGTTGTTCACATTCCATTTCTTATAAATGTTTGACATTGTGTTAAAATGCCTAAACAAACATCAGCGATAACAAAAAGCGCGCTGCACACACTAGCACACATTAGACACACTGAATGTGCACACTACACACACCACAAACCGCCAAAACTAAATTTGGATTGATTTGTATTGGATATTCGAGAGCTCTTTGGTGTGCATCCGACCCAAGGCGCCTGTTCACTCGTTTCGTAGCCGCAAAACGTAATTTAAAATAATGCTTAAAAAAAATATGTACAAATGTTTTATTAAAAAAAAAAACATTTAGAAGGTTGCCGTCATCCCGTAAGTGATGACGTCACAACAAGGCGTCTGGGTCCAAACAAATCGTTGCTAGGGACGTTGCTATGGACTTATGCATGGAGACTTCACATGAGGCTAGATTTTTGCTTACAAGTAAGTAAATAATTTTTTGTAAGCCACCTAACTTCTTGATATCGAATTATGAAGATGTTCTTGTCGTCTCAGTGTCGTATCGCAACGATGAAAGCCATTTCTGAAGACTTGCACTCCGCTTTGCTTCGGTAGCAGACGACACGATAGATTTGCTGGCCTCTGTTGCAGCGGGCGTCTTCATTGAATTGCGTCGGTAAACGAGCGACAAAAACAAGTGCCTCACCATGGCCGTAGAGGCCTCCGCAATGTGCGTTTTTTTTTTTTTTTTTTTCTGGGAAGAACCCAGCTTAGTTACGAGGGGTGAAAATGCAGTAACATCAAACCACGTCATGCAGATCAGTTACGACGACGACCTGAAGTGCATTACCGGCGTAGTGCAGGCCAGCATGAGAAACAAATCGTACGCCGTCGAGGTAAGTCGTTTGTTATTATTATTATTGTGGTTTTCAGGTTATTAAAGAATTGCATGTCTATCGCAATTTCGCAGTATTTTGCTTTTTTTCCCCCTTGGTATACATCAAATTCCGTGGATGTGCTCTTTTGGTGAAGATCTCCATCGAACCCGCGATGCGAGTACAATCTGTAATGAACTCACCTTATGTTTTTTATCCAGTTCTTTCGCGCTTTGGGGTCTTGCGGAAATCTGACGAAACTGCAAGGGTCTTTTACCACGCGATGGTTACAACCAGGTATACGAAGCACCCTCACATAGCGCGAGTCTGCAAACAAAATTTGGGATCTCTACCGATCTCCTGAAGTGCTTTTTCTCACGGGTGCAATGCGATCTTTTAGCAGACGATCATCTCGATCGACGTCCGGACTTTCGATAAACCATATTTTGCATCGCACCCCACTATGAATTCTTATAAGTGTCTGAAACTCATTATATTTCAAACAAACAGGATGTCAGAATATCGTCTTTATTCACACGATTCAAACGACAGCCCCGGTTTGGCCGGCTGGCGTGCGGCAGACAGCATACTTCTTGCATTCGTCGTCTGCTGCAGGCATCTGGAGGACCGGAAGTTGCAGTCGTAAATATTTCAGAAACGAGCGATTACCGGCACACTTCTGTCGAAACATATATGGCATTCAAGCTTTCTACATCTGTGATTTTTAGAAGTTTAAATCCTACTCCTGATTTTTGAACGGTCGGGTTTTCGTAGCGAAACCGAGCCACATGTATTCGTCCATAACAACGACCCTAGCAACGGTTTGTTTGAACCCATGACGTCACACTTACGGAGTCAGATTACCGGCTTTTCGCTAAAACTGGCGACTTTTACTCCACGCCCTGGCGACTTCGAACCCAAAAAACGTAAACAGCACTTATTCGAAATGCGCAGGGATCTGGGATTTCGCGTTTTTGCCCCAAAAACGTGCGAAACACAAACTGGACAACGTTGACGACGAGATCTGTCGCGGGTAGCGGCAGAGTCGCAGAGTTTTCCAACGCCGTTCGTCACAATGGGGGACGGCCAAGGCAAGTTGACATTCAATACCCGTTAACTAAACGCGTGAGAGACAAGACGTGCAAAACGAAGGGGAAAGGAAACGAGACGTTTCGGGCTTCCGTTCAATAGTTCAATAGTGGTTTATTGCACACGTGAGTAGACCTTCAGGCGTGCAGGCGACAAGGAAAGGCAGGGAGCCCATGCACACTGTGTGCCCTCGTCGCCCACCTGGAGGCAATTTGATCTATTTACAAAATAAAATAGAAGGGAGTCAAGGGGGAGATCTAAAGAGTGGCGGCAGCTAAGGGAGACATGCTGAGCTGGATAGAGCATGTCACAGGTGCCACCCATCCTCTCTGGATATTAGCTGGCATAGTTCCTTTATGGAGTCTCTGTCATGATCACTGTTGTCAGCTCCGGGGGCAGGGCCATCCACAGCTCAGCTCCTTGTAGAAGGCAAGTCCTTCTGTGGCGAAGCGTACATGTCAGGAGTGGCTGCAGGCGACCTGTACGCTTGTTGATGCGCGGCGTGTTGGGGCAGTCCAGGTCGTCTGTTCCCATGATGCGGCAGAACAGTCTGATGGAGCTAGGCGACGTCTCTTCGGTGTTGGAGTGTCCGCCAGTTAGCATTCCGAAGAAGGGTGTCGGTAGGAGCGTCCCGATAAGTGAGGAGCTCGGATCTTGGGGTGCTGCGGCGGTAAAGCGTATAAGCAGCTCTACGCTGTATGCTCTCCAGAGCACCTTGCTTCGGTTACAGTCTCCACCGATCTGAAAGACCCGCTCGGAGCATCTGTTGTCAGCTCCGGGGGCAGGGCCATCCACAGCTCAGCTCCTTGTAGAAGGCAAGTCCTTCTGTGGCGAAGCGTACATGTCAGGAGTGGCTGCAGGCGACCTGTACGCATGTTGATGCGCGGCGTGTTGGGGCAGTCCAGGTCGTCTGTTCCCATGATGCGGCAGAACAGTCTGATGGAGCTAGGCGACGTCTCTTCGGTGTTGGAGTGTCCGCCAGTTAGCATTCCGAAGAAGGGTGTCGGTAGGAGCGTCCCGATAAGTGAGGAGCTCGGATCTTGGGGTGCTGCGGCGGTAAAGCGTATAAGCAGCTCTACGCTGTATGCTCTCCAGAGCACCTTGCTTCGGTTACAGTCTCCACCGATCTGAAAGACCCGCTCGGAGCATCTGGCTAGGTTTTCTGAACGGGGAGGTGTGCTCATTGGCCTGCGTCGATTCACTCTAGAGATCCAGGACGGGATCATCTTGTATGGATAGCTGTCAGCAGTCCGCCCATTGCTATCTTATTTCCTGTGCCAATCTCCCGCTGCGAGAACGAACTCGGGCCTTTGTGAGAACCGTAGCACGCGGAGAAAAAATACGAGAATTGAGCGGTTTGACCGAAGGATGACCTCGCTTTCAGTGCTGTCCTTCTAGAAATTGTATGATGTCATCGTAGAATTTTGCAATGTCTCGACTAATAACACGGATGTACCGGGGCCCCCTGACTAAAACGGCTTTCAAAATAAAGTTTGCGCTATACCGTTCTTTTATCCAAACAGCTATCCGAGGATATTTGTTTCCCAGGTTTGGAGACGGTCTTCGCCCTTTGGCGTAGGGAAGGGAAAAATCTACCTGTAAGGTTAGGTGGCCGGGTTCTCACTCTGCTGCAGAGCGGTGGTGGCATCAAATAGTGTTTCCTCCTTTCAGACGTCCTACTTCTTTGTCGAGTGAAGTACGTTGTAATTCTTATAAACACGAGTACACATACAGAGCCTTTCATAATTACAGCGGAGCTATTAAAGGCTAGTTTTCCCAGTTTCTTGTCCGCATTCGATTGCAAACGCTCCCCATGGTTTGAGATGGACCCTCTCTTTAACCTCTTAAAGGGCGACTGGCTTAAAGGGCTTACATGTGATTTCATTTTCCAAAGCACTACTAAACAGCCGTACGTCTTCAGATTCGCGAAATGTGGAATATTATTTCTGTAATCTTATTTTAAACATCAGCAGATACCGAAACCGAAACTTCGGTTGCGACAGGCAACATTGATTTCGTGTCGTCAGAGTCATGGTTGCGTTACGTCGAACCATGTGATCCGAAAGGTCACGTGATCCTCCATGCGACGGCGGGCGAACGTAGAGCAAAGCGCAAGTGTCGTCTGGTCCGGAATTTTCACCAATGTAGTTTGCTACAACATCCAAAGGCGTCTGCACCACTGCGGCCCCAGCTTGCGCTCTGGGTTGGAATCTCGATGGAGGTGCCCGCAATTTGACGCGGGCTTATTGCCGCGAAGGCGCCGTGTAACCGAGATCTCGGTTACTCGTCACAAGATCCCCAGGTGGTCCAAATTAATCATCAGGCCTCCGCTTGGGCGTGCGAGACGCCATTCATAGGTCAGGCACATAAGGCTCCAACTTCACATTTATTTTACCGAATAAAAAGCTGAGTCTTCGCGCCTGGTTTCTACAGGCATGTACATTCTATATGCTCGTACATTGGGAAACGCCCAGCATGTAGTGCGACCGACGCGGTGGTCGTTTGACACTGCATGTGTCTCCTGCTTTAGTAGCCTGAATTATGTACCTTTATGAAGCTGTATGGCAGACTACACGTTTATTGTCAATAGCAAAATAGTCAGCGAAAAGTATGAATGCCGTGATAAGTATGCTCCAGTGCACATTCATTTGGTTTCACAGTGGAACAGCTGGTAACAGCAAATTAGTTAGTGTCATGAGCACAAGCAATCGGAACAGACCATTGTTCTGCGATTTGGCAACAGCGGCTTCCCGGAGTTCCACCGGCACGGGATGTCTGTCCATAGATTCAGAGGCACTGTCGTGTGGAAACTTGTGAAGGACAACTCTCGAGCTGGTCAACTGGTTGTTCGAGCAGGCAGCTACACAACGTCGTGAGCCTATGAATCTTCCGCCAGGAATCGCAGCTTGGCATCGGAGATGTGGCCCGCGCCCGTACCGTAAACAAAACATTCTCTACAACAGCGGCGGGACGAAACACTGCTCCCAGCTCCCAGCTCCCAGCTCCCAGCTCTCGGCTCCGAGAGGCGCGCAGGGCAGCGCAAAGTAGCGCATCCGGGTTACGGTGATCACGTGGACACCGTTGAGTAAACACCAAGAGGAGAAACTCACAATGTCATCGTTCAATTCCGCTCTGAGAAGCAAAAACAAACAAAGCGTGGGAATGATGTAGACATGCCTTTGACATAGTGGCTCAATGTTGGCTGCTCCAACTCCGTGGTATTGACTGCGCTGTTGATTACGCCTCACGTCGCACGCTAGAGTTAGCAGATTTCGGCGACTTGGCTCATTTGAAAGTTTGCTGGCCAGTTTATTAAATATATAGATGGAATTAGATCGTAATATTTGACATCTGGTCTTCCTAGATGATACTGAAGAGGGCTACATAGTTTTTTCAATATTAAAAATGAAGCGGAGTTGCCTTTTAAGTGCCACTTTTTTTTTTTTAAAGCAACCTAAAAATGTCACATATTTTTCTTAAGGAGTTGTAGTCCTCTACTATAACAGATGAAATTTCAAAAGTTTATTACGCAAAGTCTAGCGGCGGCGAAAAAACCAAAAGGCGCCAACTAAAACGAGTGCTGCCATCTATGATCAGCGCCGCAAACTACTCTGACGAGCCTAGCCCGTCCGTGGTATTGAAAGCTACTGGATAACCACTGGACGAGCCGAGCTCGTCCATGGCATTTTTACCCAGAAAGTGGCCGACGAGCTCAGCTCGTCCAAGGCATTTTAAAGGGTTAATCTAGGTTCTCTTTGCTGCCCAACAACGGCGGTGTACAACTTCGCAGACGGCAGGCTCCATTGTATTTTTCCTTCTCCAATAGGTATAGAGTATACACGAGGCGTTGCCAGAAGCCTTCGAATATTTGTCTCAATGTGCTATTATTAAAGAGGGCTAGGCGGAAGTGTGAGCTGGGTGAAGTTTCATCGGTCAATTCATGACATGCCGGAGCCTGCCACAGTGCGACGAGCCAAACGCGACAGGATTCAGATGCTCCTTATCTTCACGCAACAAAGGCTGCACGTTTATGAAAGCGCTGAGCTGATAGTACACATGGCTGACTAGAGCTCAAAGTTGGTGTGTGCATGTTTATACAGTTGGAGATCTGAAGCTCATATTAGTAAAGGCTGATATCAAAAGAACTTCTACATCATCTTCTTTTCTTAATCTAGACAACAAATTTCCTAATAGACCTTTCCGGAAATATGTGGTCCCCCCAGCGTCTGCTTTAGGCGTTGTGACAGTCAGATGTGCAGCGCATGAAATTGTATTTATTTATTTATTTATTTATTGATACTGTTAGCCCTATCACAGGGCCATTACAGGAGTGGAAGGTACAGACGATAAAAAGCAAAAAGATACAAGATGTAGATACGCACAGTTCTCGCATTTCGCTTGGTTTCATAAAAAATGCTGACACTTCATCGATAAATTCCCGTGCTGGCACGTAATCAAGACGATACACACGATACTCCTCAGTTACTCGCACATATCAAAACGTTTTCGATGCAGTGAAGGAAGGCCGCAATGGATGCGTAGATGCGAAAACGAAGTTGACGTTAGTTTAACTGTTTGTGATTTTAGAATGCAAAAAAGGCAGATAAAAAGGAAAACAGAGTATGTGATGACTTTCTTTTCCGTTCGTTTTATTTTTTTGCGTGTGCCGAGCTCCTAACGATAAGAAAGAATAAATTGTGCCGCTACCAGGATATACGAAGTGTTCGAGGCGGCACAAGCGTACATCCGAACAGCCCCACAATTCCCCTCATTGCAAGGTCTCGTGGGATTTTCTGAGAAGGTCAGTTGGCTAGAACAAGACGCCGTGTATCGCGTGTGACTGGACTGATAGCATCAGTACTGCCGTGCATTATACATACACAGATGGTGTTTCTACCACAATGCAGGAAAGCAAAGAACACCCACACCATCACTTGCAGCCCGCTATGCCGAGCCAGACAGTCAGCAGCCTTCCCCTCCAGCCCACTCTAGTGTGGCTGAGACGGCGAATGGTGGGGTTGATACTGGCACTTTTGGCCATCAAGCCCCTCGTTCACAGAAAGTATAAAACATAGAGAGGACATAGAGAGACGATGTAGTCGTCTGTGTTTCGTCCTCTCTATGTTTTATACTTTCAGTGATCTAGTACAAGCCCCTCGTGTTTGCATTTGTCGTGTAACTAGCATCAAATGCATCAGTGCAGGAGGCTTATGTCTGGAGCGGCCCTTGGAAGCAGATGGTGGCGCCGCACCATTGCTTCCAACGGACGTGTCTTGTGCGTTTCCACAACAATGGTTGACGGTACTTGTAAAATACGCCTTTATCGAGGGGCTTTATTTGGGCCATTCCACGTCGCTCTGAGTTAAGAGGAGGTGCATAGATTTAGTTTGACTGCGCTATCAAATTTCGTTCCACTCGAAGCGGTATGGAACCATTCAGAATGCGCTCCGCATCATTGCCGGCAACCGTCTCAGCCCCCCCCCCCCGTGGCGGTCTCCCGAATTTTCATGTTGCGAGGTTGGCAGGTATGCTTGAGGTTGCCGTTTCTTTTCTCGCCTCCAGGAGCCCCACTCCTTGCGGATCCCGAGCAGAGCGGTGCCTCGCCGTCGAGCTTCCTCCCGCCGTGTGCCCCAACGCCATTGGCCGGCAAAAACTACGTCTTCAGCCCGGTGCTGCAGAGGAGGAGTGGAAGGCTGCCCTTTGCCCTCTTCTGCCTCCTGGCTTCCGTTGGGATTGCCGTCTGCTTGGTCTTCAAGCAGATACGGGATACTGGTGAGAAACGCGTTGCTGTGCAGAATAATGGGCGTTTTGCAGAAATCCCGAAGGGCTTTATGCAAAGTGTGCAACAAATTATGGAAACCTCCCGTATACTGCCTCTCGCTTTAAATAGGTTGCAAGGGCGCTTTTTCTTGCTACAATACTTTAACACCTCCTTAATACGCAAGAAAAATATTGTCTTTATTCTAACTTTTGATTGAGGAAAGGTTTTTCTTCGATACATTTACGAAACAAATGCATCACCTACCTGTGCCTTCATGATAAATTACCGTACCATACCTAACGAAACACATTAATGTTTTTTTGTTTCTAAAGTGCATCAGAAACCATTTGACCCACTTGGTGTATAGACTGACACGCTGGCTTGACGTCACGGAGCTGCGGCGGCGCTGCGATCACCCCGGAGCCGGGTGATGTGGGCAGAAAGGCGCTCGTTTCGTATGAGCGTTATAGCATTTTAGCATACCGCGAAGCTGTGTTGCCGTTAATTGCAGCGAAAGGTACAAAGAAAGTAGCGGAGTGAGTTTCCGCAAGTTCCCGGCAGACTCTAAAAGGCACAGAAGGTGGATAATATCCATGGATCGAAAAGAAGGGTCGCCTCGCCCGTGTGACTGTTTGTGCTGCAAGCACTTTCTTGAAGGCAAGTGCGGCTTCCATTTCAATCTCCGTCCCGAGGCTTGCTTATGTGCAGGGAAACCAGTGTCTGATCGAGACCACCCGGATTTTGTTCCCACGGTGTTCGCGCACAAAGCACCGGGCAAGCGCTCATTGGAGGCTAGCTACGCCCGTGCTACCAAGCAGAAGGGATCGGCGACAGAACGGCAGTGTTGTATGCGTTACGGAAAAAATGTAACGAAATACGTTACTCGTTACTAGCAAATAAAAGGTACGGGTTACCGAGCTATGTTACCTAAAAATAAAAAGAAGGCGTTACTGCTACCGATAATAAGTAACGCATGTTACTTCTGCGTTACTTTTTAATTAACACGTTTTACTGTTTTGACGATACAGTTATGCATAAGCTCATATATCAAGAAACATCATGTTCATGCAGAAATTTAACATAATTACTTTATCTCTTTTTACGGTTTCACCTAAATACTCACAAGAAAAAAACACAAAGAAGAACACAGAAAACTCGGAAATTCACGTGGCTTGACGCCTAAAAACACGGAAAATATTCTATGCTGCTCATGCGTTTACAGCTCAGGAGATAAGCGTTGGAAAGGTCTGTCGCACCATAATATATGCAGGAGATGCTCCGTCTTCAAGCTCGCAGAAAAATATGCTGAAGATCCTCATCATCATTCTGGTGTCCAATGATGGGAAAGTGCAAAACGTGTGCTTCTGCAACCATGCACTGTTTGTTGCTTGGAAATAAGCGGTACTGTTTAACTTATGAAATTGTTGCACCCGTAGTGTTAAAGGGGCACTGACACCCCAAAGGTCTATTTTTTTATTGTCTAAAACGATGCAAATTGTATTCATAAACACGCAAAAAAAAAACACTTCAGAAAAAAAAAAAAAGATTTGCGCGTGCTTTTTTTTATTTTTGTTGCTTTTCTCTCCCGTTCCTCACCTCCTCACTTCTTTTGATGGGTGACGTCAAAAATCATGAAATTTAGAAGCTTTGTAGGCGACATTTCTATAACATTTAATAACGGCAATCGTAAAACATGTTTCTTAAAGCAATTGCGAACGCACTATGGCACCCCTTTTTTGAAATACCAAAGATGAGAGTCCGGTGTGATGTCGCTTCCTGGATTTGTATCCTCCCTCGGAAAACTTGGCGGCGCTCGAGCAGAGGATGATCGGTGAGTCGGGGAACCGGACGAAGAAACCGGTTCTTTCCCGGTCCGCCGGCGCTCTTCTCTTCTGCTCCTCGCCTCCTCGTGGAGCGGAGGTCCGAAAGAAAGTCGACTCGCAGGAGACCGCAAAATTTGACGTCACTGCACTGGCGCGGATCGCGCGGGAACTTCAAATTCGGCATTTGGAAATTGTTTTTTTACTTCACAAATGCTGAATTCCCAAGTTTCGAATTTTGAGGGTAATGTCCCGGCATCATTTTCAATCGTTTCGGATAATAAAAAAAAAATTGATTTTGATGTGTTAGTGCCCCTTTAAGCACCTGCCACTGAGCAGTATTTTACTAGAAGAGGGCCACTAGCACTTTTCCTTTTTGTCGTCTAAGCCTCTTCTGCTGATCTTATATTCCAAGAGAAATAAAGAAGCATGGATGGCGCTTCTATCGGCCAGTATGAAATATGGTGAAAGAAATAAGCAGTGATGTGATTGCTGCGCCAATTGCGCCAAACTGCGCCAAGGGGCTAACCCTGCTACATCCTGCTACATTTCGCCAAAATATGGGTAATCTACGCCAAGCCTGCGCCAAAGGACCAATTTGGGTTGCCTTCCAAAACCGAAACTAAACTGAGTACTGCAATTGAGCAGGTGTGTGTTATGTGGCGCAAGCGGCCGCCTGACACAAAGTACCGTGCATCAATTGTCCACCCGGTCTTGCATGGTTTTCCCGGCGTCTCGCGTTTCGCGCTCTCGTCTCTCCTCCCTTTTTTTATATTTTTAGTGATAGACGCGGATGTGTGCAGACACTCCGACGCTAGTGTGCCGGGTACCAGCCATGGCGTCATGCTGTGAAACGAAACCACGTTTATGCACGGCAGGAGTTACTTTGTGAGCTGAAGCAACGGCCAAGGGAAAACTATTTGGTCACTGCCTTTCAGTCACCGTGGTCGCGCGACAGTCGAATGTTGCCATCCCCACATCACTGCAGATATGGTACTTTCTAAAATGAAACTAAGTACCGCCGCATGTTCATCAACATTCCTGTTCTTGTTTAAATCATATGTTACTACAAAAATCCATCTTTAATTCAAAGACTGCTCTGTCAAAGTATTGATCATCTAGATTCCTCTCGGTGGGCCTTCTTTCGAGAAGGACCTCGGTATGTGAAAAATCTGCCGTGAAAGAAAGTTGATGAAGAGAAGTGAGCTAAAGCAAAGAAGGCAATGTTTGCAAGCCTGAACCCGCACAGCGTGCTTGCTTGTCTCGAGTTCAGTCGTTGCACAAAGCGCTCCAAGAACTTTTTGAGGCTGGCTCGCAATGTCTTGCATCGATGCACTCAGGTTCTTTATTTTTTGTGTGTTTAGCTTGTTCCTTGTTTGCCGGCCTGGCAAGCATGGGCCACTGGACTGTTTTTGTCGCATGCTCGAAAGTTACATTTTGTGTACAATTTTGGGGATAAGTTAGCGACGGAGTTAGCGACGGAGCTGAGGGACGGAGTTAGTGTCGGAGAGGACAGCCGTTGTCTGCGCTCGCGCAACAAAGCATGCCCACCAGCAAGCCTGCCGAAGTTGGCCTCACGTGCATGCGAACATGATTGCGTGACTGAGGCACCAGCTGGGATGCTTGCAACTCATTGTTTTACGTTTGCTTACGTTTGACGAAAATCTGGCACGTCGGGAACCAGTAAAACGGTGGCAAGCGGTTTTTCGAAATTGCTTGGCAATGCCTACAGCACTGTACACTTGTGGGATGTCTGAGCAGTAAAAACAGAAGCAGCGACTTCCGTCACAACACGTCACATCAGAACACAACACAACACATGTACAGCACTTAAAACAAATATTTTTATTTTTCTAAGAATATCTGCTCCAAAATCCTCTTTTGCTGCTCCGAAACACTGTCTTGGCTGCTCCAAAAGCCACTTTTGCTGCTACAAAACACTGTTTTGGTTGCTCCGAAACGTGCGCCGAAATGGCTTAGGCCAATCACATCACTGAGTAAGACAAATGCCCATAGAAACCGTGAGTCATTCTGAGGGCTGTTTACAAAAGCCGCCTCACAACAGAGAAGCGATGTTTATTGAACTTTTTGTTTCGCATTGGATTGGCGGTGCTTCATTAGTATCTACCAGGTGAGGGTGGGCCGTATTCTTTTTGATGCACTCTAAAATCGTATTGATGTGTCTCGTTACACCAGTACTGTAAACTCAGTACTGGTGCTAAAAATGGCCTCCTACCTGTCTTTTATTGAATTGAGCATTGAACTAGGAATATGAACTCCATAGGTCACAAGACAGAATTGTCAAGCCTACAGTAGATTACCGTATTTGCACGAATATAACACGACCACGGATATAACGCGAGGGCAGGTTTTGATGCCCTCAAAAAGAAAAAAAAAATATTATTACTATTATAACGCGAACCGAGGCCGCATTAATTTCTCGCGCTCGGGGGCATAGCAGAAGTGAAAAGTCAATGGAAATAGAAGAAATGTCATTTTATGTTTTGACTGCACTCATCCTCAATGCTCAGGTCCTTCCGTTTACAATCCACTTGGCGACTACGAGCTCCTCGGCAGCCAAGGAGGATAGAATGGTAGGAGAGGGCATGACGTCGGCCGCGTAGCCTCCTCAAGCCATGCTCCCTTGACGCCTTGCCTCTTTCTCATTTTCCTCCTTACTCTCCTCACTTACCAGGCCAACGTGACTATGTCACGTGGCCGTAGCTAGCCTTCGTCTAGATATGGCGTACTAGAATACACCGCAGTCTAGCCTTCGATCTGATAAAACCTACCGAACGGAGCGCGCGCAAGCCTGCAAGGAATCGTCCTACAATCAACCATCCCTCTCGCACGTGACATGTCACGCGCACCAATCACGCTGGGCACAAAATCGTTCAAACTTTTTATGACTAGGCTTCACCAATATTGCAGCGTGCCCCCTCCTAGTGCTTATGACCTCCTTGTCCACCCTGTAGCAGAAACTAAAAAATGCGCAGGCAGAAAAGACTGCTGAACCCGATACACGATCACACTTCTTGTTCTGGTCCCTCTGCATAAACAAACACCTCGTGTTGCCGGGTTGCACGATTGCGTAAACGGGGTCGGTGGTCTTGGCTTGGCTTGTGTTGACTTGACTTGGCCTGGCTTGGCTTGGCTCGAATTGGCCAGTACTCGCATTCCCGCATGGCACGCGCGCGGCGTACCCGGGTTGTACAAACACAAAAGCGATAAAAATGCTTTTTACGTTTTCTATTTGCCCCTTCCCGTGGCCCAATAGCTAATAAATTTCCTTCCACACCCCCACTTCTTTTCCCACCGGATTTCCTGCATTGAGCCATAGGGATGGCTTTCTCCTCTGGCTTTCTCCAGACTCGCGCGCCTCGTGGCTGAATCCGATTTCGAATATAACGCGAGGTGCGTTTTGGAGCATGTAATTCCGAAAAAAAACTCGCATTATATTCGTACAAATACGGTAAAAACCCATGAGGCACAAAACAAAAACACAAAAACGTTGATTGTGAACTTTATTTACCCATTCACTGTTCCATAACATTCACTAATTTCTTTTCATCTTCGTATAGTTGGCACCAGCCGCTCGCATACAGGACATCGCATACAGGACTATCCAAGCGGCTTGTGTATAAATAAACCTTTGCATACCAAAGTTGACCCATGTGAACGCTGTCTTTCGATTACTTTTATCCACCCGCAGTACTTTTCGGTGAGCTCGCGTTCACCAATGTGTGTCCGGTACTTTCGAAAACGATCGCGGGTTCTGGCACTGTCGAGTCTAAACCCTGCGTTGCCTCACTGTCATTTACGCGCATCCCAATGAACGTGGACCGCCTTTGTGGCGGAAATAATAAATGAAGCGCCAAAATAACTTGAGTCCCTAATAATGCGTGGTCCTGGTTTGTGTCCACACCTTTCTCCAAGGTGCCTCAAGAGATCCACTATTGGGTTTTTTTACTTGTAAAAAGGTATGTTCGCACGCCTAATTAAGCCAAATGGTGGTTGCCAAGTTACATTGCATGGAGCAGAACAGACTCACATTCGATTGACCTAAATTATGGAACAGAAGACAAAAGAAAAAAAAAAAGAGGTGGACAAGGGAACAAGGGCAAGCAAAAGACTAAGCCTATAAAGTGCGACCAGACTTTTACACGTTACTAAAAAAAATTCCCGAATTACATTTGCATTTACAAACCCCTCAAATGTAATTTACAATTACTATTATTTTTTCCTAAATGTAAGTGACCTTTACACCAAAATGTAATATTTGCTACGTTACTGTCAATGTTACAACCTAAGAAAAACGAAATGAAAGATGGTTATGAAAAGTGTTGTGGACGCCAATCGTCACATTTTAATATCTCGAGCAACTGCTTGATCTCGAAAGCAGCGTCGGATATCTTGCCGTATATAGACCGTTCCATTAGGGTCATAGCAGAGAGGGTAATAGAGAGAAAAAAATGCCCTCCCCCTCTCACTCGCATGTCGTCTGCTCCACCGAGTGGGCTGTACCTAGCATCCGGCTGCCGTCCAAACTCTGTTTAAAATCGCGTCATTTGGGAAATTTCAAGCGCAGATGCGCGGAGTTTGGTATGTCAGTTATCGTGTAATACTATGCTAGATGAAAAGACTAACAAGGTCCAATTGCGCTGTTACCTGCGTGCAAATAAAAAAGATAGGGAAAACTGTGTCAGATTGGCCGGTCTCGGCGAAAAGTAAATCCGGTTGCTGTACCCTTTTTACTATACAAAGTTCGTACTGGTGTAGGCCTTTAGCGACCATGAGTAGAAGTCTGAAATAATAAATAAGAACGTGCTCTCCTGCCGCAATACATGCAGTAGTTGAGGATAGTACTGCCGGCTGACTCAACCTCTATTTAAGTAACGGAAAAAAGATATGCTAGTTGATCATTTACCGAAATAGAACAGCAGAGAGCTGTAGGCTGATTTTGGAGTAGCCATAACTATTCTAAGAGCGCGAACCACTTCACAACGGCAGCCACGAGCGAGAGTTCAATGTTCCGTACAGCCCGCCGGTACAACCCAAAGATGGAGAATGGCAACCTCCCGGTTTGTCGTCTGCTAGCGGAGTCGGGCGCGTGCCTTCTCTCTCGTTTTACCCCGCCGGCTGAATTTCCCGGATGTATGGAGAGGGCGCTGCTGTCGAACAAAATGGTGCCACCCAGAGAGCGCTAAATGGAATGGTCTATAGCAGCATGAATGCAGTCATGCTTTCACTTTTTTTAAATAAATATATCTTTTTCTTAAAATTTCCCGCTTTTTCTACAAATAAAAGTGTCAGGAGTTACAACAAATCCGTTACCTAAATAGCGAATAAAATAAGTAATTAAATATTTTTAAATCAAATATAAATGTAAGGATTACAAGTAATTGCGTTGCTTGAAGAATTCCAAGTAATTGCGTTACTTGTTAAGGCGTTACGTACAAGCCTATCGGTGGATTGGATTACTCGAAGCGCAATACGTGGCGCGTTACTTGTAGACGTTAAGTACAAGTATATCGGTGAATAGTATTCACAAACTAGGTATTTATGAAAAACTGAGTGAGAACAAATAAGCTTCCCTTTCTTGAAGATAAGATGAGAACTGCAGTTATAATACAGATCGAGTAGCAACAAACAATATCCTCTCCAATTATGTTTTCTTTGTTTTCTTACAAGAGGAGAACGGTGTATTCCCCACTCGTCACTATAAACGAGGGGGGTATTGCTTTCTTTGTCTGCAAACTCCCTCTGTCTTCGAAACGAAGAAAGACGGGATAGCCTAACAAGGCGGATATAGTCCCTGGGGGAGGGGGTGGGGAGGAAGAGATTCGCTGTGGTTTGCGCGCTAGCGGGGCTAAGCGGGGCACAAGGGTTCAAAGTCAGTGTTGCCAGTTTAGCGGTTCTCCCGCTAGAGTTAGCAGGTCTTTTTGTTGTTTAGCGGGGGAAAAGCTTTGCCAACATCCAAAGCAACGTTACAGATACAAAAAAAAAAATTACACCATCTTCCCGAGGGGAACCATGGGGTGATGCGGAGCATCGTGTTGGTTCCGAGGAAAGAGTCAGTTGCGTGCTGACGTCGAGAGATGGCGCCACCGACTGCCCTAGCGTTACCCCCTACGCGAGCCTTCGTCGCGGCTCGCGGCAGAGAAACTTGGAACGCTCGCCGCTCGCCGTTTATTTTTTTTTTTCACACTTGACGGAGAGGAGACTAGAGGAGGAGAGTTGCGCGTGCGCGCGCGGTGTGAGGAGAAGCGAACGCACGCGCAGTGCACGCAGCTGGTAGAGAGAGAGAGCGGAGAGAGTAACGCGCAGCTGTTGGAGAGAGGGAAGGAGGAGAGTTGCGCGTGCGTAGTTCGAGTGCCGACTACAACGCCGACGCCGCGGGACATAGACCCGAGCAAGAGATGCTCCGCATCTAAAATTACACCATCTTCCCGAGGGGAACCATGGGGTGATGCGGAGCATCGTGTTGGTTCCGAGGAAAGAGTCAGTTGCGTGCTGACGTCGAGAGATGGCGCCACCGACTGCCCTAGCGTTACTTGGGGTCTGAGTGATGTGTGCTTTACTCAGACCATCTAAAGAATGCCACTCCCCTTTTTGCGTTTGTCAGCACGAAAGGCAGCGTGACTGCGGTCAAGCTTTTTTTTTTTTATTAAATAAAAATGTTTAGATATACGTTTGAAGTTCCCGTTTTTTTTTTCTGAAAACAAAAATGTAATGGATCCGTTATCCGTTACTACTTAAATAAGTAACGTTATAAAATTACCGATAAATGTAACGATTAGAAGTAATTACGGTGCTTGTAACGCGTTACATACAAGTCTGGGTGCAACTACCACGACATCGTTTCCTGCTCAAAGGCTGGAATGTGAAGCTCGTAACAATGCAGGGCACGGGAAAGCCCAGAGCTTGTACGCCTGCTGTGTTCGTGAACAAGGGAAAATGACCTTTTTCTGGTTTCTAAGAACATTCAGGATTACTTTTGGGTCACTATTTAGTACTCGTTGGAATATATTTAATAATTTCCTATAACTAATCAATCACACTTCATAATAACCAGAGGAAGCCAGTACAATAATTAATACCCGAAAATTCTGGCTAACCGTATCTGGTCGCTTGTCGCCAGTAGCGTTGTAAAGCACCCGAATAGCTCCGAGTAATATTCACTGGCCGCCATTTTATTTATAATAACCAAACAAAAGATACATTAAAGCTATTTTAGAGAAGTCAGCTGCAGCTCAAAGCAAAAGGTGATTTAAACTGGCACGACCACCTATCATCGTCTTCATTGCTTGAATCCCATAACTAAGGAAGCATTAGCCAAATTGATTTAATGCGACCGAGAAGTATTACTGACAATAATTGGCCATCTTTAGGTCTGGACACAGCTATAAGACGCTAGTCGATCAAATAAAAGAATTGAATAATTTTAAAGCGAGCGCAAGCGTACGACCGCACAAATAATCTTTCTTGTGTGACAGGACTGCGAGAAAGAAAAGAAAAAAAAATATATAGAAAAGAAAAAACGCACAAAGCGACTTGTGGCAGAAACGAAATATAAAAAAACGAAATACAAAAGAAAAAAAAAAGACCAACCTGTTATAAAAAGCAAGAAAAACAAAATCCAGACAAGTTTTGTTTTACAGTGGGTGGCTGGTTGCGGCATCTTTTCCCCCAAAATGCAAGCGCCATTCCATTAATAGAGGCAGGCACGCGTGTGCTAGTGTCACTGGGTAACTCTTCAGAGTGCCGCATTCCTTTTCCCTTCACCGCTCGCCTTCACATTCGCCAATTTTGGTCACGTGGACGGAAGTGCCGCCATGGAGCATCCTGCTACACCAGCACCACTTACTTCCGTGTTTTCCGGCATTTCCAGTTCCGGTAGATTTGAATTTTGGAGCGGTTGTTTTTCCATGTGGATCAACGGAAACGAGCGATAAGGCGAATGCCTGGGTGCTGCGCCAAGGGCTGCAGCAATAGGGCAGAGTTTGGGAAAGCACTGTTTAGCATTCCTCAACAGAATGCAGGCCGAGAACGGTACAAGGTGTGGTTACACAGCATCAATCGAACAAACTGCAAACCCACAAAGTTGCATTTCTGAAAGCATAAATAATTTTACTTCATGTAAGCCTGTTTAGACAACATGCTGTAGCGATACACTCCACTGGGGCTAATGTGAAACACCGATTGATACTTACCGCAGCAAATTAAGGTTGTATCCACGGTGGTTGTGCCCGGCAGTCTTCGGGTCGTTGAACGCAAACCACGAGCTTCCGATATCAACACGAGCTCACCACTGAACTGTTGTCGTTTCCCGAAGCGGCACCAACCCGGGTCCGCATACGGGCGGTTTAGATCGACGATCAAGCCCTCTGGTGCGAGACGCGAGGAAACAATTTTCTTTGTTTCCTTACGTCTTCTTCCGGAATGTCATAACCGCGGTTGGTAAGGTTGTGCAATGGTTGAGACAAAGCCAACGGGTAAATAAAGATTTGCTGGAACGCCGCACACAGATGTTCGTAGAGCGTCCCATTTCGAACTCCGTGTTCATGGGGCCGTGCATGCCACGCAGCAACGTCGCCTCAACCCGCGTTGATAGCATGCCGTGCACGGACGCACGCATGTGTGCACCAAACAAGAAAATTGCACCAGGGCCTGCTCCTTGTGATTGACAAGGCGCCCGACATGGCCCGAACCCAAAGGGCCAATGTGTTTGACAACGCGATCGCCGGCTTTCCCACTTCCCCAGCATTGCTGTTCGTCGCTTCTTTCGTCCACTCGCTCGTTGCGCCTAGTTTTTTTTTTTTTTTTTTTTTTTGTTACTAATGAAGCGGTGTTAAAAATATGCTTTCACAGTACAAACATTCACACTCTATGACGATTGGCGGTGTTCATCGCGCGTATGCAAGCAACTGACTTTGCAATAGTACAAAAACATTCTCTCATGAGCATTTCTTGCATAAAACAATGAAACTAATTTGAGTTTTGAGTTTAATGTACCTCTTGTGCAGCCGCGCTAGATACGTGCAAAGAAATGTGTATTTCCTAGCTTTTGTTTTACCTTTTTGTGATCACCCCCTGAGACGTGGCCCACCCCACTTTTTTGTATGCATTTCAGGCGGCAGGGGGGTGGGCGATGACTCGGAATATTATGGTAGACGTGTTCATGCGCCTGTGCTCTGCCCTTCTTACAGGGGTCCACCTGTTTGTGGTGACCCTGACGATGGTGCTGGCCCTGGTGCTGAGCCAGGCCTGCTACCTGGTGGATGAACTGTGCCACATGCGAGAGCGCCACGGGGGACGCTGCTGGCCGGCCGTCCTGCTCTGCCTGCGGTTCCCGCCTGCCACCTACCTCAGCGTCGGGGTCTTGCTGCTGCTCTCGGTGCTGGTGAGGCTGGCTTCTGCATTCGGCCGCAGTTTCGTCAATTTCGGTCCTTAGCTCTCCGGCAGCTTCTTCCCATTCTTAGCCGATGCAAACTCTTTCTATGCAAGATGTCTGCCGCAGGCAGCATTCATTTTGTGCTTTTTATTTGTAAGAGCTTGAGTGATCCTCCTGGAGACATCTGCAGGGGTGGAACGGCTGCGCCATTTGCGCCATTTTGCGCCAGACGCTTTTGTCTGCGCCATCCTGCGCCATTTTGCGGAAACTGCGCCACAGCCAATACCTCGTGCCATCGTGCTCCAAATCGCACAACGTGCGCCAAAAAAATTCTATTTCCGCTTGGTTTCGGTTTTTATCGACTCGATTGGCAACAATGAGCGCGTTTAGCTTGGTCGGCCTTGCAATGGTTTGTTCCGTCTATTTTCCCTGTGAATCCCGAGTAGGAAGCGCTCGAAAAAACTCGTGGGTCGGATCCCAAGCGCTACATCACCTGCGATTGAATTCTTATTCTTCAACCATAAGTGGTTAAGCAAGTCGAGTCGTTAAGCGTCAGATTGCCTGAGGCTCTGCGGCCCGGGTTCTAGAAGTCAGCCAGTTGAAAACACATTAACAAAGAATTCCTTTTAGTGCTCCATCGTTAGAAGTTGGAACCGCATTCCTGCAAGATAAATCGTGATTTGATTGAACTAAAACGCGGTCCGATCCGAGACCTGGCCGGCTAGCAGCTCTCACCCGAGCGGTAGATCTGCTCGGCGTACCTTAATCTTGGCTCATCGCTTCGAATACGATAACTCCGTTAATCGTAGTCTGCTGCTTCGATATTGAGTTGTACAATTGGATAAATTCAAAATTTGTTGCCCTGTTCCTCCGCGCAACTGCACGTCCGTTGCTTACTCACGTTACGTGGCTCGCACATATAATTACTATGTCGAGCACGTGTGGGTTGTGCTATAAGCAGTGCTGGTTTGCATTTTGAGTAGCTGAAAGCCACTCAGAAAATATCAAGGACACTGTCTTCAGAAACATATGGTACTTGCTTTTTGGTTCTCACTAAGGCCAAGTTTTCGCATCTGTTACACTGTTATCCCATCTACCTAGGTTCCTAACCACTCATGTTCATCTGTGCTGCTAAGCACAATTGAAAGTGCTCCCGTGTTCGTCTATAAGAAACAAGCTGAAGTGCAATGAAAACTGATTTGAGCTGCTCCTAGCCTGCTCCAGAATGTAGTTTTAGCTGCTCCCAACCTGCTCCAAAACGGCTGTTTCAGCTGCTCCTGTGGCTGATCCCAAGTACATTTCATGAGTTCCACCCCTGCATCTGTTTATTCCAGGTGATGATGTTAAGGGGGGAAACTACCCAGAAAAAACAATTTCTGCAAAAAACATTGATTTTGAAAAATGTCATATTTACATCTACCAACATCTAGAGAGTATTCCCAGAAAGTTTCACTAGCTTATACTGCATAGTTTATTTTTTATAAATTATTTTCGGTCCACCGATGCTAAAGAAAAGGTAGAGGTTGGAGCACTTTAAACGCATTGTTCTCCATTCCACTTTTCGGCATAAAATTTACCTTAGGAAAACTATCCTTTTGTTATTATGTAACTTGAATTCATTTTTAGGAGTTTTTCTGGGTGATTAAGGGGAAGATAACTATGAGCTTGTATTTTTTATTTTTGTCATTTTTCATGCTCAAGAACAAAAATTTGGGACAAAGGATGGAAATCTAAAAAAAAATATTTGTGTTTGAGGTTTTTTTGTCAAGAAATACGGTATAATATAGAAATATAGCTCCATAGTTATCTGCTCTGACCTGTCCTAAAGCAATAAAACATATGAAAATGACAAATTTTCAAGTAATTTCAAAACAATAGTTTTCCTACGCAGACACGCCCACTTTCATCTTTGAACATTTGCAATTTTTTTTGTACTTCAGGCAGGTTAGCAAAATTTGTCAGAAATGTTCTCAACATCAACAGAAACAAGCCTTGAAAATGTCATTTAAATCAGACAACTGGTTCAAACATTCACTTTTTTGGGTAGTGTCCCCCCTTAACGTTCCAGGTGATTAATGTTAACGTCTTCATTGTTTTACTATGGTAGACATTTGTTCTGTACGGAAAGATCATTTTTCATTTTCAGGAGAAACGTCTGCTACCGCGAAAGTTTGATTTGACGCCTATCGGCGAAACCACAGCTATGTCACATTTCGGTCAAGTTGTTAATTTTCTCAAAAAGATTAAAAATAACCTACTTCTACAACAAAAAAAAAACTGCAGGTCGCGACGTCTCCGGACATCCAGTGATATGATTGCTGCGTCATTTGCGCCAAACTGCGCCAGAGGGCTTACCCCGCTACATCCTGCTACGTTCAGCCCAAATGTGAGGAACTTGCACCTACATTGCGCCAAAACTTGATTTCACTTTATTAATACTCAAAATATAATGGCTCAGGCCCCGCTGCACATTTGGATTGTTATGGTAGGCTTGTGCAAACTTTCAGAACTTTCACTTTTAAGCATAAATAACATACTATCCTATTTGATGTGTGTCAGTGTCAAACACTGACAATGCTCGGAATTTGCCAATATCTTATGTTCTAGTCCGGTCTGGTGTGTAAGTTAGCTTTGTTGAGTGCGCTTCTCACCACGCTCTTGCGTACTGGAGTGAAGCGGCAACTGCGAAGTACCTAAGCATCACAACTTTGCTTATCTTGCTTCACTGCAGTGCATCCGAGTGCTAAATGAAAACCATTTAGCACTCGGATCCGTGGCTTTGACCATGGTGCGTTGTCAGGCGCCTCGCTCCAGCCCCCTTATTGGGTCGTGGGGGCCGCAGCCTCCGCAGTTGTGCAAGTTATAATGAAACAAAGTGTAGCAGGAATGACAGTTATTTTTTCCTCCAACGTGAACATTTGAAGGAGATCTGTCTGGTTGGGCGTAATAATTAACGAAGGAGGTTGGGTTCCCAATTACGATTCTCAGTTGGGGCTTGGTTGCACACCCTTCTTTCTAAATTATTATTTTTTTGTATTGTACTTTTGTTTGGAGGCCGCCACGGGAGTCAAACAAGACTGGTGTTTGTGAACATGACTTCTGTGAAAACATACCACCCGACAACGTAACAGTGAGTTTCTTCTAGCTAAAAAGCGGGAAATAGTTTCATGGAACAAACACGCTTGCCCCCTGGGCCGTAGTGACCTGTACGCGTCTGCTTGTTCCAGATGGCACTGCAGCATTGGGACATGGTCCTGGGCTTCCTGCGTGACCAGTGGCACTTGCTCCTCCTCATGGGGCTCGTGTGCCAGCTGTGCACTTGGGTGAGCTTCCCACCTCCCACACTCGTCGTCCTGCTTTTAACTCTGATCAAACCAGAGTAGAAGGCTCATAATCCTTAACCTGGAAGCGACAGAGCGTGCTGCTGCTTTGCAGCCCTTCGGGTTGTCTGTAAAGGTGCACGCGTGGAGTTCTAAGCCGAGTTTTATGGTTCCGGCATCACCTAGAAAGAATGAACAACCGGGACGACGGACTGCACCTACTTTCCGGGAAAAAGCGGACGTGTTGCTTCTTCTTATTTGTTTGTCCTTTTCTGTACCCTTGCCATCGAACACGCTCTTCTTTTATTGTATTGTATCGTAACACGTAGCAAAGTTGATCGCCTGCAGTTTTATAGATGTGCTAACCCGTACGGATGGTTCCTTGCCCCACAAATTTGCGAGAGTCTGTAAGCCAATCACTTCCGTACCGCTGTACGTGCAACGCTAGAGGGGAAAAACTTGCACTTTCGCGTCTATGACCGCCTTGACCGGGCATGAGTGCATGTGGAGACTTGCCCCCGCCCCCACTCTTCCTCTCTCCTCATTGGACGCCCGGCAGGTCTCGGTTTTACTGGTGTCCGCAGTTGTTTCCACTCTGTACCCTGTGAAGGAATACTCGTCGAAAACTCTGACAAAGATTGTAGGCATATTAGCATCCTAGAAAATTAAAAATACAAGTTTTAGAAGAAAAAAAAGCTTTAAAACAAAAAACTGGTGGACGTGTCTTTTCAAAAACAATGAATAGTTTTAGACTCTAAACGTTATGCTCGTTAGTGTTTATGTTTTTACATTGTCAGTCGCAAAAGAAACGCTAGTAAAACTATATAGAGCAATACCCCGAGTCATCAGCCAATCCCCTCCCCCCGACGCCTGGAGTGCATCAGAGAGGTCGGGTGGGGGATGTCTCGCAGTTAAGTAGAAGTTCAGGCTAAGCCCAAGAAACGCCCCTTCGTCTGCACGCCCCTAGCTTGGCTGCACTAGAGATAACAGCGAACTCAAACTCGGGTTAGTAACCTCGGGTATGGAACAACGAAACTATGTTTTACTACAGTCGCCGACCGATTTTTTGGACTTCGCAGAAACCGAAAAAACGTCCAAATAATAGAGTAGTCCGAAAATTCAGCAGATTAAAAAACTTTCCTTTTATTACATCTAAGCAAAGCGGCCTTATAGAAAAGCCGTAAATAGTGCCTTGCTTCAGGTTAGGTCTGCGCACCTTGTTTCAGGTTACGCCTCTGTTTGCAACCGGCAACTCTCTATTAGCTTGAGAATCGCTGCCTTCTTTTGTAGCGTTATGGTCGAGTACTTTCTGTGCTTCATAGCGACACATCTCAGCGGCAGAAGAACGGATGGGGCAATGACGTCCTAGTCAGTGTAGTCCGAAAACATGATTCACCGAGATCGAGATTGAGATGAGAGGCACAAGTCCACGACTAGGGGTGTCTCAAACTTTTGTCGAACTTCAAGGTTTGAATGGTTCGCTGAACCTTCAAACTTTACGTTCGAAGAAGTTCGACTTGTGGACAGTGTTGCCCGGCTTCTACATGAATATTTCGAATTTCGGGAAACAACTAATTTAGAAAGTAGTTTATTTTATATTACATAAAATGGTTACCATTGTTTAAACAATATGATAGCGAAAATATGCACTTTTAATGCTTTCGCTAGTTAGTAATGTGAACCAGTGATGCCAGTACACCCAACAAATATTATGCACAAAAATCAAACTTCAGTTGAACCTTTGTCGACCATCACGTTGAGTTTGAAAAAGTCGAACTTGGACGAACTCGAACCTGGGCACGTTTGCAACATCCCTATCCACAACTGCAGTGGCAAATGAACAAAGCAAAATGGTAACAACAATGATGATGATAATGACGCGCAGCTAGAGAAAAAAAAGCCGTGCAGCATCACCTGGCGGTAGAACTTAGCAGTACTCAAGTAGCACTGCCGAACCATGCTAATCCATGTGCAGTCAACATAGAATCCAAAATGCCTGCTTCTCGGTGGTGTTTCCCGCTGATCGCCTGCAAAAATTTTGTCCGAAAAATCGAACTTTCGGTCTTGAAGCTGTCCGAGACATCAGTCGTGAATATGCACTATTTCTATCGGGTAGGTCACGGTTCCTCCTTTTGGTCCGAAATATTGAACAAGTCCGAATTACCGACGTCCGAAAAATCAGTCGGCAACTGTATAGCGCAGAGTCTTGCTCGCATACGCACGACGAACAATTCCACTTGACATCTTTTATATCCTCACACATTTGAAAGACTGGCGTAAATCGGAGCGAGCACAGACTAGCAGGTCTACCGTAAAATCCCGTAAGGACGCCCACTCCCGAGAGATCGCCCATCCCGTTTTTCTGGCTAAATATCTGTAACATAAAAATTCCGAAACATTGCCCACCCCCCGATTCCCGTTGGACGTCAAGCGACGTCCGACGGAAATCGCGCATCAACGGCGCCATTTGCGGTACTGGTACGACCGAGAAGCGAGTTCATAGCGGGTTCCCCCGTTTTTGTTTGCGATCTGTGCACGTGATATCGGCTCCCGTAACACGCGAGTTGTTCCCGTGTGTATATTGCAGTGTGAAATGTGAATCTGCTGCATTTGCGATTTGCGGTATCCGTTCTTGAGTTCGTGGCATATTCCCGTGTTTTTGTCCGCGATCTGGGCGCGCAATATCGATTCTTATATGTAACACGCACGAGTTCTTCCCGCGTGTATATTGCATCGTGAAATGCGATCTGCGGTATTTGTTTCCATGACATGCGAGTTTGTAGCGTATTCCCGCGTTTTTGTCCGCGATCTGTGCGCGCAATATCGGTTTCCGTGACAGGCAAGATTGTAGCGGGTTCCCGCCTCTTTATTGCACCATGAAACTTGAATCTGCTGCGTCCGCGATCTGCACTATCCGTTCCCGCGAGATGAGAGTTCTCGGCGGGTTTCCGCGAGTCGTTCGCACCGTGACAAGCGAATGTGCTGCGTCAGCCACTTCCGGTATCCTTTCTCGTGTCACAGGAGTTAGCGAATTCCCACGTGTTTATCGCATCGCGAAACGCGAAATGCCGTGTCCGCGATCTGCGGTATCAGTTCCCGCGTCACGTGGTTTGTAGCGGGTGCCCCGGTGCTTAGCATTAATTTTTGATAAAGTTTTGCTGTGGCATCCCCAAAGATAGCCCACCCCATGTTTTTCACCATTTATCTCTTCATTTTGGGTGGTCGTTCTTACGGGATTTTACGGTAGTTGAATGCGAACCAGGATCCCCTTTTGGTGTTGTTTCGAGTACTGCAGGTGACAAAACACAAGTGAGTCTGTATTTTTTTACTAAAACGTGCTGTTTTAGTCCAAACGCTTGTTTCATGAAATCACGTTTCGAAAACAATGTTCTACATGTAGTCTGGGAATGGAGTAAAAAAAAAAAAGGGAGGAAACCAAAACAAAGAAAAACCAGCCGTGTTCGGCGAGTGACTGGACGAAGGTGGCGAAGAGTAAAGCCGGGAAATTGAAAGAAGGAAGAAAAGTGAGTGGTTAGCAATCGAGTGTGTTTCATATCTCGGTAGGAGCAGTGTCGGACCTTGTCGATCACAAGCGACAGGCTCTCGCAATACCTTCTCGCTTGGTACGTGTGCCCGGACACGGCATGCACGCAGCGCGGGTGGCAGTTGTTTTCTGCGTGGGGTCACACAAAGCACAAAATGCCCCACATGTAATTGTGCGAGCCATTCATTTTTTTTTTTGTTGTTATTGGATTTACTTTTGTTTTCAAAGTTTTGGTTTGTTATCTCTCATTCTTCTTTTGCTCAAACATCCTCCGACCTTGAGGTTGTAAAAATTGGGGAGGGTTACGCGAACAAAAGGAAAATCCTTTCTCTCCTTTGTTTTTCTTCTGTCACGGACGTCCTCTCCGAACTCGTGTTCCGTGGCCACGACATTTGGGGAGGATGGGTGTTCGCAGGTCATGAAATCCACAGTCAAGGTATTTATAGGAGCAAGCAATCGCTCGGTGTTTCTTTGGAAGTCGAAGTTTTGCCCAAAATTTGAGGAGGGCGATAACCCAGAGTATTATGATAATGAATTCTCTTTCTCGTCCACTTGTAAGAGGGAGGTCATATGTAGGAGCATAAAGAATTACTTTTTAAAGTCGTGTGCATTGGGAAATAGTTACCTTTCGTTTTTTTATTGCGCCGCAGAAACAAAACTTCCTCTTTTTGTTGGCTGTGATTACATTGCACATACTATATGCCTAAAAAAATTACATTGCAAAACTGTTTTTGTGGTTCTTATATGGGACATTGAAAAAGATTTCTGGCTCCGGCTTTCTTTTTTATACTTTAACGTCATCTTTGTGAAACAATGAACACAAGCGGGTTGCCCCGTGTTCATGGCACAGTGGCACACGAATAGGCTGCGTCCGCAATCTCCGGTGTCCGTTCCTGCGATACGCAAGTTCGTAGCGGTTTTGTAGCGTCGGCGACCTGCGGTATCCATTTTCTTGACATACGAGTTTGTAGTGGACAAAAGCACCCTTTCTTTTGTCCGCAATCTGCGCACGATATTGGTTCTCGTGACACCCGAATTCGTAGTGTGTTTTTGGCATCTTTACTGCACCATGGAACGTGAATTTTCCGTGTCCGCGATCTGTGGTATCAGTTCCCGTTTCACGTGGTTTGTAGGGGGTTGGGGGGAGGGAGTAGTTTATAACCAATTTTTAATGAAATTCTGCTGTCGCATCCTTAGAGATCGCCTACCCCATAGTTTTCACCATTTATCTCTTCGTTTTGGGTGGGCGTTCTTACCGAGTTCTATGGCAGTTTTGCGTTTGAGGGAATCAAACCTGCATGCAGTTGATGCTAACCGTGGACAGGCTAGTGTGTTAATCTCGGCCTATAATATCTGCAGCGTTATGAATGAAAAGAAGGGTATTCTTATGCTCCAAAAGTGTGTTTTGTTTCTCCTGAATAGATTTTTGGTTGCTCCAAAAGATTCTCCAAAATGACGCAGACCAATCACATCACCGTGTGCGGTTCCCATCAAAGTTCTATGTATTTGAATGAGAGAAAGCCCCTACTAACTTGAACGCATCAAAATGCGCAACGACTAATTCAAACTATGTGCCACCGGAGGCGACTTCATTAGTCCACCCACTTACAGCTAGACAATGCCATCCGCTTCCCAACTCAGAGTTCCACCATATATACCAGGGGTGGCCAAGCTGCGGCTCGCGAGCCGCATGCGGCTCTTCCCATGTTACAGTGCGGCTCGCAGCTCCCTCCCCAACCTCTCCCCCCTCCCCCTCTCCCCCGCCTCCCAGCCGGTTACACGAGCACGTCCCTGAAAAGAGAAATGGAATGCGTTTTAAATCGAAAGGCAAGTTGCAGTTTGGTAGTCTTCTGCTACTGCCTTACGTACAGTTGGACTGCTTTTGACTCGGATAGTCTAAAAGTAGTTCAAGTTTCGTTTATTGCCATTTACAAAAATTTGCCCCCCCCCCCCCCCCCCCCCCCCCCCCCGGCGGCTCTTGGAAGTTTCATGGCTTTTTTTGCGGCTCTTATGCCAGGTCAGCCTGGCCACCCCTGATATATACCCATTCATGCATTGTGTACCACCAAGCTCCATGCATCCGGAATGCGCCGCTGGACTTTCTTGTGCTCATTCAGTTTAGACTATTCAGCTTTGGCCTTGTTTTTCTCTTTGTTCTCCAGTTAGTATTCAAAATCTGAGTTCAATACTGCCGTGTCAAATCACGCGCGGTCCTAGGTTATTTATTTATATATGCAATGCCCACGGTGCCTAAACAGGCATTATAGTGGATACACATAAAAGCATAGACAGTCAGACCTTGGCTCCACGTCTATACTGCTGTTTCATGACGTCGTCATCGGGCAGGAAGTTGACATTGGCGGCTTTTGGACTGGACTTTGTGGAAAGATTGTGCGTGCTAGAAAAGCATGTGACATACAAAATGCATCACTACAGCCTCATTATCTAGAAGTTGTAGAAAGAGTGTGCTTGCATGCATGGTAGGAGGGTGTGCACGTGTCAAGGTAGAAGAGGCCAAGCACATGCTTCGAAGGAAATTGGCAAGACTCGAAATTGCGGGGTCAAAGCTGGGGCTTGCGACCTAAAGTGACGCGGACTGAAATGCGCACAGAGGCCCTACGTGCAAGATCACCGTGAAGCGACACATAATACATTCTGCGTAACTACTGCCTTTGAAAGAATGGTGAAAAAAAAAGATCCAAATAATCTTTTCATCATAAGCTCCCTCCGCAAGCGGGTCATTGAAAAAAAAGTTGCCAGCGTTGCGACAGCCCAGGCGAGGGCGGGGCTTCTAAAGCGCGCTCCCCGGGGCGTCGCCTGTTGCAGTGGGCTTCCGAGGTGCAGTGGCAGCACCAGCGCGAGCGGCGGGAGACTGCGCACGTGGGCGAGGGCATGGCCTGGTCCTTCTTCTTCGGCTACATCAGGGTGCTGCAGGACCCCGTGTCCGCGGGCAGGGGACGCAACGCTGAGCCCTACTGTGAGTGCTGGTGGCGATCAACTCGCACTCGTGCTCCGTCACTAAAGACGGACGCCTTAAGGAGGCTCGCTTAGAATGGAAGATGCGTTGCCTCGTGTGGGTTGATAGATGTCGGCGCTCTACGGCCAGACAGACGTGCCGAATGAGGGAATGGGACGTCCCGCTATGTCGGAGGTTGAAACGAGACCCGTGTGTTCTGGGGTTGTATACAATTGAAGGGATGCGGGGATCCAAACTTGATCGCTGGGTGACGATGTTCATTCGCATGCTGTCGTCCACGCTGCCCCTGGGGTTCTGTCCTGTGCAGTGGCGTCACTAGGGTCAGTGGCACCCGGGGCAGTGCCACTGCACCCTAGTGCAGTGTGGCCCTCCGCGACACCGCATCCCCCCTCTCGTGACCCGCTGCAACACCCCCCTGAGTGCTGCACCCAAGGCGGTCTGCACCCCCCCCCCCCCCCTTTCCCCTTCCCCTCCCGCACCCCTCCTGTGATGCAACTGGTCCTGTGGCCTTGCTTCCTGCAGTCTCCATTTTTAGAGGGCACCGTCCTTCACGGCCAACATATCCGACACCAATCACCAATCTTTAGGCATATTTCATCTTTCTTGACGATCCTTTTTTGAATATCGGTAGTGTGGGGCGTGAAAAGCAATGAAAACTGATACAAGTGCACGGTGTCCATTTGGTCTTGTGGGCGGAGACATGTTTAGCTGCCCTTTATTTGTGGTACACAGGCAACTCCCCAGACGGCGCTTGTTGCTCCAGAAACGTTCACTCTAGAATTCCGTGCAGAAGAGCAGTGTTCTTGGAAGTTTGTCACAGGCTCTTTGGTTGAATTTGTGTGGCAAGGAACCATCTGTTTGGATTAAAACTTTTTCTGTATTCCCTGGGATGCCTCTGTTGCAACTGTAACAGTAGGAGAGCATTTTGTACAAATTCCGATTTTGTTGAGAGTCATTTCATGAATGGATGCAATTTTACTTTCATTGTGCTTTAAAGACGATCACTATCTCTTTCGTTGATGGTTCCTCACTGTTTTTTTTTTCTCTGAAGTGAGGACCTTCATGTTGACAAATAAGAGGGTGGCATACGAAACAGGAAATAATAGATATTGAAAGCTCGCGTGTGGTAGCTTTTTTTTTTTTTTTTCTAGGGTATGTTCATTGCTGCCCTTCAATTGTGCCTGAGAATAGAAATTCCCTTTGAGGTGAGGCCCGGTCTCCTCCTCGAGTGCACCTAGTTTGAGACTATAACTAGCGTTCCTTTAACCGGGAAGGCAATCACACACACACAGTAGAACGTCGTCAATACATCTTTCAGTTGACTGCAGTGGAGACATGCATTTTCTGGGCAAATATAACAACCGATAAAACTTCTGGGATTATGCGGATGAGGCACTAGTAAATTTTCCCACACCTATTTATTTTACTTGGGCTTCCTTGGCTTTAGAGATCTGCCACATTTATTCAAATACCGGTCAAACTTTTTGTCGGAACTGTGATGTAAAATTAGGCACCGACCTATAATTGTAATCACAAAATATGGACCTATGAGAGTGATAAAAATTTCCGAGCCCTTTGAGCTACCCCAAGTGCTCACCCGGCTCAGCAGCGGCTCCTTGCTTGCCGGTGCGAAGCGAGGAAGCTATATGTGCATGCTCCGGTGCGAAAAAGCGTCGATGAAAGGGAGGAAAAGTTATAGTGGCAATTTGGGCCAGTTGGTAGACATTGTACACGACGGGGGTGAAGAGCTCAGAGAAGACGGATAAAGAGAAGACACAGACACAACAGTATAGTGCTGCTCTTGTAACTGAAGGTTTAAGGGGAGGTGCTTGTCAAAAAACGGTAATATTGTGCCGAAATTGTGATTTCCGATTTAGTGTGTTTTACTATCCTTAAATCTTCATATTTTATGTATAAAGACATAAGGACAGAGTATGGTGGTGATTTTAGTCCGAAACGCATTTGGAGACCTCCTTGCGACCCAGAAAGGAATAAATATGAGCCATGTACACATGCGCGGTTCTTCAAGTTGTAACGTCGCCTGCCATCCTGATTATTTTAAGAAGTAGGCCTAGCAGTCTTCTCTCCATCGAAATTTTTTGTGGCTTTAATTTCTCACAAAAAATAATACCCAAAAATTATTAAGGCGAAAGCCTTAATAATAATAATAATAATAATAATAATAATAATAATATTAATAATAATAATAAGCGTGCATATCTCATCGTTCAGTTGACCTTCAAAGTCCTTGAGCAAAAACATGTCGGCAACACGAAAAGTACCAAAACGTTTGTGTGACCACTCAGGTGAATTAGAGGGATGACAAAGTGAATTAAGAGGAATCAAAGTGAATTAAGAGGAATTAAAGAGAAGTAAAAGTAATCGATGCGAATTAAGGACTATAAAGCGAATTAAGAGGAGTCAAAGTGAATTAAGAGGAATTAAAGTGAATTGAGAGGAATTAAAGTGAATTAAGAGGGTTTAAAGAGAAGTAAGAGGACTACGAGGAATTGTTTCCGTGAAATCTGGAAGTAACATATGAAAGAAATGAAGAGAATGTCAAAAGACAGAATGTGAAACTAAGTAAATGATGTGTCTATCTTTAATGCCTGAGCGTTTGGGCTTTCGCCTTCAAGTCGTCTTAGGGATAACATAAAAGATCCAGTGAATTTTTTTTTTTTTCCCGCTGTGAAGCAGTGTTGCTTACGGATCAAATGGTAATACAGTGCAACCCACTTATAATGATAATGAGAAAACCTGAAATTTCAATCGTTATAACCGATTATCGTTGTGTCTGGACTAGAAAGTGATCATTTCCAGTGTAGAAACTCTAGAAACTGATCGTTACATGCGGTACATCGTTATATGTGGTATCGTTATAAATGGGTTGCACTGTATACAAACATGTTTTTTCCTGTTTGTAATTTTGAGGCATTAAAGGGGACCGGGTGGCCCAAAACGTGGCACATGCCACTTTGGAGAGCAGTTTCTGGAATTAACACCTGGGAAGGCAAACGCAACAGCAAAAAATTAACGGGACCGGCGTTTATGAACGTAACTGCTGGAAGCACATTAACAGAGACCATATCAACGAGGTTTTGCTGCACGAGTGCACATATGTTGCAGGCGAGCATGTGGCTTCGTTAACGGCAGCAAAAGAAACTAAGGATTCCTCCCACTTTGGCAAGTTTCCAGTTGGGTGCCTCCGGTCTGGGGGCGTCTGCATTATAAGCAGCACCAATGCGCTGGTTCATACAAATTGCCGCCTTTCCACGGTCCCGCCACAAACGCGTATGAATGCCCCGAATGGCGCGTGCAGTGGCGCCATCGGCTGAGGCTGTCGCCGGCCAGCAGAGGGGGCCCCATGCCCGGGGAAGGCCTGGCATACAGCGCCTTCTGCACTTTCTTCCGGAGGCTGCCAGACTGTAAGTGGTGCCCTCTCGGTCGACAGTCCCTTTGCAAAGTTAGGTTCTCACGACACCCAGTCGTAGGGATCTTTTTTGTGGCAGTCCTTTGCATGAGAATTTTTGGTAGGGACCGACGTCTTGGAGCATATTTATTGCTGGTGCTGCTGATACTTTTTGAGAATCGTTCCATTACCTTTGGATTCCTGAACTTTCCTCGGTGTCTTGAGTTTACGCCAAACGGTGATTGCAAAGGCACCTTGCTGCGCCCGTCGTGCTGCACCTATTTGTTTTATTTATTTATTGTCCTCTTAGGGTCCGAAGGCATTACAGAGGAGAAGAGCAAAAATATAGTAATACGACTAAAAACCGGAACAAATTCTGATAAAAGACAAAATGCTGTTTTAGACACACTCGTCGAGAATATGGTTAGTTGACGCAGATTTAAAATGCTCCGAGTCCGTGATGGGAGTAATTGAATGTTGAACGTGGTTCCAGTCTTGGGAGGTACGAGGAAGGAAAAATGAGTGGAATGTAGTCGCGTTAGCGCTTGGGATACCAACCTTGCATTGATTATCGAGCCGTCAGGAAACGTAAAATGGGCATGCGATGGATTTGTCTCGTAGTATAGTATTACGAAAATTAATTTTGTAAAATAAGGAGGGGCGTGAAATTTTATGACATAGAAACAAGGGGGAGAGGATAAGGTTGATTCAGCGATGGAAGTGCTGCGCCATTTGCGCCAAATTGCGCCATGAATGAAAGTCTGCTACATCTTGCGCCAAAGCGCCATTTTTGCTAAAAATTGCGCCACCCCTGCACCAAAGCGACTTTATACAAAGCACAAAATAAAAAAAAAATATTATTGGTCGATTTTATTATTCAGAGAAGTTGAAGGTAATGAAAATGGTACAAATACGTATTTCACAGCGTCTACCCTACCCGCCGTATGGTTTGTTTCATCTTAAGTAAGAGCACAGTTGAAGGCTCAAACACATACTATCAGAAAGACATGAAAGTGCAAGTCTAGGGGAATTCGCTGCTCTTGGTTGGTTTAGCCGATGAAAGAGTATGCACAGATAAATGACGAATGCCATGATGTCGCGCCTTTGACGCTGCTTGAATTGTCCCATTGGTTGGTAGCGTCGCCTGTGTTTTGACTTAAGATGAAACGAAGTGTAGAGATGGCTCGTCATCCGCGCTAGCCCCGTCATCGTCTGAATTTCCAGACAATGTCTTCGATGTAGAGAGCTAAGAGTCGCGACAAAAAAAAAAAAAATGTGCAAAATAATGGAATAGCGACTACAGTAACAAGACAGAACCAAAGTTTTTTACTCCTAATGATATCGCTTGATTATCGTGTTTGCCACATGCCTTCAATCCGTGGCTGCAGAATACCATGGCACTTGCGCCGCTTGCGTCAGCCTTCACGGTCTCACATCAGCAAGCACGCGTCGAGCTTCACCGCTTTGCACCGGAGTGCTAGGAGCAGCAACTGACGTGGGGGAGCGCATGGATTAGCACCATTGGCTTGAAAATGATGCTCAGTACTATTACAGATCGACCTTCTTTGGTATTGACTGTAGACTAACCTCTAGATTTAAAAAAAAAAAAAAAACTAACGAGAAAGGAGAAAAATAAATATAGGTCTACCGTAATATTCTGAGTCATCGCCCACCCCCCTGCCACCTGAAATTCTTAAAAAAAAAGTGGGGTGGGCCATGTCTCGGTGGGTGATCACAAAAAGTTAAAAAAGCGGGAAAAAAACGCCCATTTTTCTGTGCGTATGTAGCGCGGCTGCTCAAGAGATGCATTAAACTCAAAAGTCTAATTAGTTTTATTGTTTTATGCAAAAAATATTAATAAAAAACTTTTACTAGCACAAAGTCCATTGCTTGCATACGTGCTATCAACATTACCGATCTGCACACAGCGCAAACGTTTGTTCCATGAAAGCACGCCACCGCCATGTTCTCCTCGTTAGTTAAAAACAAAAAAAAAAGGTCCACAAGAAAATAGAAAAACCAATCAGGCGCAACGAGCGAGAGAGCGAGTGGACCAAAGAAGTGACGAAGAGCGATGCTGGGAAAGCGGGAAAGCCGGCGATCGCGTTGGCAAATACTTTGGCGTCGGACCAAGTCAGGCACCTTGTCAATCGCAAGCTCTTGCACAACTTTCTTGTTTGGTGCGTACATGCGTGTGTCCGTGCACGGCGTGCATCAACGTAGGTTGAGGCGACGTTGCTGCGTGGCACGGACGGCACCACGAACACAGAGCTCGAAATGTTACGCTCTACAAACGTATGTGTAGGGCGTTCCAGCAAAGCTTTATATACCCGTTGGCTTTGTCTCAAACATTGCACAACCGCGGTCGCGACGTGCAGGGAGAAAGAGCGGGTTCGTGGCGCCCTTACTTCGGCGGAGACAAACTTTGACCTTACACTCTGCGTGTACATTCCAGAATATGGGGCTTTCGCTTACCTCGCGATCCCTGAATGTGTTACTGCTTGTGTTATTTTTCCAACTTTTTTTTGTGCTGATTTTTTTTTTTTTTTTTGTAAGCAAAACAAATCTTTATTTTGTTATCTCCATCGTTTTCCTTTTGCACGTATGTACTCCGACTTCGGGCCGTGAAAATCGATAGGAAATGCGTAAACAAAGAGAAGTGTATTTTCCTCCTTCGTTTTACTTTGTCACGGACGTCGTCCAAATGTAAGGTCCGCAGCCGCATTTTTTGGGTAGGATGAGTGTTCGCGGATCGACGGGTCCATTGCGTTATTTGAAGGAATGGGCAGTGACTCTGTGTTTTTTTGGAAATTGATATGGCCCAAAAAATGGGGTGAGCGATGACATGGGATATTACTGTATATTTGAATAGATACTGCAGTCAAGGTAGTTCCCGTGCAGCTGTCAATCGTAAGGGCAACAAACTTTGACTCAACTCTGGTTCGAGCGCCGCTAAAGCGTAATCTGTCTTTTAAAGCTCAATTGTAGGTTTTCATAATGTTGCTGGTGGTTGTTTTTGCAGTTTATGAAATTAGAACCTTGAGTTTGGTGTTCATAAACCTCATCAGAAAATCGTTTTGGGCTAGTCTGCCGTTTATTATGAAATAAATTGGTGAAATGGAAAGAAAATACCATTGGCTTACCTATTCTTCACTTTATTTGGCCCAGATAAGCGCCACATGGCACAAAATAGTTTTAAGTGTACATACAAAGTATAGGGAAAAGATAGTTTTTGATTTTTTGTGATTTACTCAGGTGAGCCAATCTTTCCACAATTTTAGCAGAAGCTTCCACCACCTTCAGGCACCTCTGTAGTAAATCCTAGCGCGATACGTTAAGAAACCAGTTTATGCGGTCCCTTCAAACAGATCTTAATATCTTTGAATTGCAAGGCATTTGACTATTTTAGCAATATCTAATTAAGCACCCTAAAACCCAAAATCACGTAAAAAAATTGCTCCGAAGGCAATTCAAAAGTATAGCTTTTCCCCATACCTTTCAATGGGAAGAATGTTAAAAAGAAGAGTTTGAAATGAGGACTTAAAGCAGAAAGCCGATTTTCTACAGCACCCATTATATTGGCTGGCCTTGCAAAGAAATCCAGTCTTTTCCGTCGATTCCGCCGCCAGCTGTTTTCACCCGCAACATGAAGCAAAGCCATTGAACGGCCAGTTATTTCACATTACCCATAAACTCTGTGTTTGAGTGAAATGACATTTGATCAGTTGTTTCTACTCTCGTCTGTGCAGTCCTCAACCATTCTACTCGTGGCATGCCTTGGTTCTTGCCGGGGTTCCCAAACATTTCTACGTCGAGGAATGCTTGTCTCTCGATTGATGGCCGATCTGAGCAATGATGCAATAAAGCAGCGCAGTAGGCTTATAGACTTTGTAAACCATATTGCACATAATGTGGTAGGGAGGGTATGGCATGTTGTTGTGCAACACTAGATGGCCCAGATCTTTTAAAATGGTACTGGGCGACCGAGGAAGCTTAGGAGGTCGTGGAGCCCTTGAGGGTACTTTGGTGGCCTTCGGGCACCTAGGAACCTATGGTTTGAGAGCCCACGGTCTACATGTTCACCGTCGGCCTCGTTGCAGCGCTGCGTGAGCGCATCGGCAAGTATGAGGACGACCACGGCGTGAAGCTGGCGGTGAAGAAGCTGTTCATCCTGCTGCCCTCGTCGTGCTACATCGACCCGCTGCTGGGGAGCGGGCAGGACGAGGACCTGGAGCCGACCACCTCCATCGAGGACGTCAACATCCCCCGGGCAGGCACCAAGGAGCGCATCTTCACCAACACCGTCTACAAGATCAGGAACGGGGACGGGGAACCGGTATGTGTGGGGTCCCACGGCACCGCTCGTCGCCCTTTGGGTGCGTTGACGCTTTGTGGCGTGCAGCACTCGGATTGGATTGGCGCGCCACGGGAGCCCGTGATTCTGTACTGAATCCCCACCCCCGACCGTTTCGATTGTGACCGGCGTCGTACCGGCGTGCAGTCGTGTATCGCCGCTGCGTGATTCACGTTAGAGACCCCAGGCTAGCGGTGGTACTGCACTGGATAAAGTTCTCATCTAGGGCGGAGACACGAGAGGCCCACCAGAGCCGACTGACTTCACGCTGTCCAAACGTGAACGCGATACAATTATTCCTTTCTTTTTCTCCCTGTTAGCTGTTTTCACACCGGAGAGGCTGGGAATTGACTTTTATTCAGACTGCCTCGAGGGTGGGAAAGGAAATTTAGATGTGCAGTCTAAGCTCATTACAACAGAACTGGTTACAACAGACATTTGGATATAACATACCGATTTCTGAAGTTTGGATGGTTTTCCTCTATGTACCATTCACTCAACTTCATATCTGCATACTACGTACTCCTTTTACAACAGATCAAAATCTTGGTTAAAATCAAGCTCTGTTATAACGAGCTTAGACTGTATCCTAACCTTGCGGACAAAGTCCGAAGACGCAGAGCGTGCGGTGTGTTTTGAGCTGCGCTGGTCGTCTGTTTACGAGCATTCTTGAGCTTCGGAGTCGCGCTAAATTCTCTGGGGAAACGCTCAATTCAGCAAAGTTTCAGTGAGACTCAAATCCACTTAACTTGGTGCGTTAGATTTTTGCGTTACATTTCCACGTTACACTTTTTGGGAACATTTCTTTATGCCACCCCAGCCCTAGATGCATTCTGTATAGACCTTTTCATCCTCCTCCGCATGGGCGCTGCAATCTTGGAATCACGTGACGCGGCAGCCATTAGGTTGCTTCAACTTGCTGCTCCGCTCTCCCCTCCGCGCCTTGGCGGATGCGTTGTATTCATGTTTTTCGTCGCGTTTCACCGCGCTTTCTTGCCTTACTTCGGAAACTGTAGTCCGATCCGTCTACTCGACAACTAAAACATCACGAGGGCTCAAAGGTCCTTATGACAACTGAGGTTTGCTTAGTAATAGTGGCGGAACATTCCCAGTAAAAAGCGCGAATATTTATATCGCGCATTTAGGATCGGAAGGCATCAAGAATAGTCAGCGCAAGGAGACCATCTGTATTTCCTGAAAGTATCGTTCTTTGTATTCATAATATATCGAAAACAGTTTCTTTTCAGTGTGTGAGGAAACTCGCGGAGGAGATAGACAACGAACGTTTAACTTTTATGTTATCTGAGGCTAGAAGAAATGGTACGTCAACATGAGGCAATTTGTTTGTTCATTATATCACACCTACATGTGTATGAGGTTCTCAATATTTTTTTGCGACGTAAACATTCGGTTGGTCGGTTTACTTATGAAGTTTAAGAAATTGTATACCCTGCTCGCTCCCATTTCGACAGTCATTTAAGTGATTTATTGGTTATATTTAGATAACCAGTGCCATCCACTTAGTTTATTTTAACACAAAGGTTTTGACTTCCCGCGTAAGAAACTTTCACAGACACTTAACAGTAGCGAGTTTTAGAATAGCATGCACAAAGAAATAACGTTGTTTGTATTTGCAAATCGAGAACGCGGTTTGGGTGTTGCGCATGCAAACTAATGACGACGCTTTTTTTTTTTTTTCATACCATGTTTTAATTTTTGTTAGTACCTGGTGTCCGCTATATCTGACGCCGAAAAAAAAGAAAAGAAAAAAGAGCCGTCTGCATAACACTCACTTGGGTCCAGGATCGTCGATGGCGAATGAAGGTTTACTTTTGGTGGCTGGCGACGCCGAAATTTACAATGCGAATCTATTCAAACAAATAAATATTTGGTCACGCAGGTCCGTGAAGTGGTGCCTCGCTAAAATTCAGCCAAACTTTCCGAGGTATTTCTCCTCCTGCGCGCTTTAATTTAATTTGGCCAATTTTATGGAAGACAAGTGCCGGATTTAATTTGACGGGCCTGTCACTTATATCATATATTGAGTAAGCAGATGTTCATAAACGAATAATTTATTTCGTAGGGCCAATATCGCCAAATGCTGCTTATGAGTACTTAGCAGGGTTGATAATTTCAGAAATTTCCTACTCAGCCTGTCAAAACATGCTCGAGTACTGAATTAAAAAAAAAAAAAAAGAGGCCGAGAAGATACTACTTGTTTATAAAATTATCGGCGTCGTTACACGATACGTTTTTAGTCTGCGAAGTTCACTGAAAATTGGGTGCCCACGAAAACCAAACAGGGACTAGAAAACTCGCGAGTTCATCTGTTCTGGCCGATTCAGCACATTGCTAATCAAGCTGTCGATATGCTTCTTTACATTCACGTGTTAGTCTCTTCATTAGTTTTTTTCTGGAAACTGGTGTCATCGGGTACGGCCGTAGACGATGATAGTCTTCCCTGTACATCAGTCAGGCGTTTCGCAACCGACCGTAATCAGATGCATCAAAAGAGTTGGTGAAAAAAAGAAACGCAATTCAGTCTAAAATACACCTCGTTGTCCTCAAAGTGACTCAATACCATTGTTTAATTAGCTGTGTGCTACAAGGAAAATAGTCGTATCACAAAATTAAGCAAAAACAACGCAAAACAGCAACATAGCCGCGCTCACGTTGAAAACGAAACCAACCAAATTGAAGCAACCTAATGGCGCCGAGTGCGTCAGCGCCCTCTATCCGCCGCTGAGGCGACTACTAAAATGAAAAGGTCTATAAAAGCATGCGACTGTGTATTCCAGGTTTCTTTTGTGTTTTAAGAATCTTATCGCCTTATAACATTCAAAATTGTCTCGTGTGTATACTTCTTTTCAAAATACATCGTGATTGAATGAGAACTATATCCTGCATCCTTGCCGGCATTGTAGTCCAATCGTGAATTTGGTCGGAGCCTTCGCAGGAGTCTGAGGAATTCCTGGCTAGGTGTGCCTCTAACAAATGCCTTCCTCGACTCGTGTTCGGGAGGCCCAAAAGCAGCATTTTCTGCATTGTCGGTAGCGGTATCTGAAATAAGTCGACAATCTAAAAAGCAAGATATGTTCGTACTACAGTAAATATATTTGAAAAAGAGGTTAAGACGCTTTGCCTTTCAGACTGTTTGATATCTCATAAGTTTCTTGTGGCTTCTAGACTTCTAGATAGCCACAGTGCGACGAGCATTGCTGACATTCGTTGCTTAAACAAGGTACTAAAGCGTAACAGGAGGGTTCCCGCACCAGAACCGAGCGAGAACTGTGGTTAAACTCTCCATACTTCGTCTGTAGAGACAACATAACGTCCCTCATAATGTGCTTTGTCGACGCAGTACTACTGCCTGGCGGAAGGTGCGACTCCCCTGCTGACGCTGCACGACATGCTGGTGCACAGCGAGCTGAGCGCCGAGCAGCAGCGGGAGCAGATGTTGATCTTCTACCACAAGCTGAGGGAGCTGCTGGAGAGACACCAGGCCTGCAGCGCAAACTTCCTGCTGGTGCCCTACTGCGGTGCGTGCCAGTAGCATCTTTCTCGCATGCAGTACAGTGTGTGACGCAGGTGTAGCCACCGACGGGAGGAAGACGGCCTTGGCGTGCATGCACAGCCCGGGGAACGACGGCCGGGCACCTGAGAGAGACGCCACCCTTATCGTCTTCTCAATAACTAAAATGCAATCAAAACTTTTTTTTTTACTTGGCCGAAAGGCTATTGTTGATACTGCTCATGTGTTACAATATCCCTAGCTCACTTCCTGTAAATGTCGAAATGAGAGGAAGAAGTAGCTTTCGGCATGCTGCCCAGAAGGCTTAAAAACATTGTTCATCACTGGCCCATCGCAGCGGAGAAGCTGCACAGCCGTCGTGCAACCATCGCGCATCCATTGCGCAATCGTCGCTTGCCCAAGTTAGATAAGGGAAATCGCACCTTCTTCAAAAGAAGAGGTTTTGTTGTGCCGGCGGCTGTGGGCCGGTTACACGGGTGGAAGATAGGAGGCGACTTTGTGTTGACTCTGACCAAGGTTTGGGGGTAGCCTAAGAGCTGAGGTGCTCCTGTCTTACTCTTGCAAGGTCGGTGAGAGGAGGTTGCATCTGTGCACCAGTAGCCCTGCCTCGAAAGAAGCTTTTTCCGAGTGCCAGGCTACAATCTCTGTTGTTCTCGTGCAAGTCTGTATGCTCCAAGCGAAGAGACGTGTGTGCGGAATAAACTGTTGCTTGAGAGCTTGCCACGGACGGAGTGGGGAAAAAATAATCAAAAATAAAATTCTAACTCTGATTTGAAAATTGAGAAATTACTTAACAGAGTAAAAATGCTAGGTTTGCACCGGTGAGAAGCGATAGGTCCTCACCCGGTGTGCAGTCAACAAAGAGGCGACGGAACACAGGGGTTAAAGTAAAAACAAGAAATTTAATTACCGTAAAATTCCGAGCGAACGCCCACCCAAAATTAAGAGATAAATGGTGAAAAACATGGGGTGGGCTATCTTTGGGGATGCCTCAGCAAAATTTTATCAGAAATAATGATAAGAACCGGGGCCCCCGCTACGAACCGCGTGACGCGGGAACTGATACTGCAGATCACGGACACGGCGAATTCGCGTTTCACGATTCGATAAACACGCCGGAATTCACTACGAACTCCTGTGTCACGGGAAAGGATACCGCAGGTTGCAGACGCAGCAGATTCGCGCGTTTCACAGCGCGATGGACCCGCGGAAACCCGCCGAGAACTCGCATCTCACGGGAACGGATACCGCGGAAACCGATATTACGTGCGCAGATCGCGGACGAAAACGCGGGAATCCACTGCAAACCCGCATGTCACGGAAACAAATCAAGCAGATCGCGGCCGCAGCAGAATCGCATTTCACGATGCAATAATACACGCGGAACGACTCGCGCGTGTTTTACAGCTAGGAATCGATATCGCGGGCAAAAACACGGGAATCCGCTAAAAACTCGGGAACGGATAGCGCAGATCGCAAACGCAGCAGATTTGCATTTCACGCATTTCACGCGCGCAGATCACAGACAAAAACGCGGGACCGCAGATCGCGCCGTTGACACGCGATTCCCGTCGGACATCGCGTGACGTCCGGCGGGAATCGGGGGGAGGGCGATGTATCGGAATACCGTTCCCAACCGATGTTGGACAAAAAGGGGGGGTGGGCGATCCTTCAAACGTGGGCGTTCGCTCGGAATTTTACGGTAGACGATAAAAAGCCGCGCACGGCGACACACCTAAAACTCAACCAAACGCAACACGCATTCCTCCCACAACTCACTGACGCAACTTCGGGCAGCGAGGCCAGGAAGACAAACCAGACACATCCCCCAAAACACTGTGGACCAACGCGCCACTCGTAGCACACACTGCAGCCGGGAACAAAGTTTGCCGCCGCAAAGAAAACAAAAGTTCCGGGAAAGTAAAGTCTCCGCTGCTGGACCCGAAGTCCAGGGGAAAGTTCAAACGAAGTCCGAAGACTCACTGACGTCTTGGGTCCGACGGACGACGAAGGCTGCACTCGACTGGCGTGGTGGACTGATTGCTTGGTGGCCGACGCAGTCCAGTACCGCACACATACACACACCCTTCCCGAAAAGGGAAAAAACCACGTTCGTGGGCATGCACGCCACTAAGGGCAAACGCCGAAAAAACAAAACTGGGGCAACCTTTCCAAAATATTCCAAAAACTTCAACTCGCGGGCGACGGACGACGGGAGGAATGACAGACGACGGGAGGAATGACAGACGACGGGAGGAATGACCAGCCCACCTTCCCGGCCCATGCGGGGGGTCGCCGCTACTTCCACCAAATCCATGGCTTTATAACCTACCGTTCCCCGAGAGTGTTTCACCACACTCCACTTGCCACGATGACGGCGACACTCGCATTCGCCCGTGCTTCTTGCCGAAAGTTCTTCGGCCAACCGCCAGGATTGCGTCGTCCGACAGCACGACACTCCGGCTTTTGGGACGTCATTTCTTGCCTCTTCGGGACCGATTTTAAAGCACGAGCGGACACTTAACGTACCAGTGGAGGATGCATTCCAGACACCGTAATATTAATGAGACATTGCAGTACCATTAAGACAAAAAAAAGCTCGAGGTACACCTAATCATTTCTTATGAGTTGTGAATGCGAAAGCATGCAAGCCGCTCGTCCGCTCCCTTTGTCGTCTGCTGCGTACCAGTGCACGCGCGCTTCGGGATCTCGGAGGCCATGGCGCAGCAGCCAATGGGAGCCCCATCGACGCGCGCCAGCCAATGGAACCGAAGGCGCGCGGAAACTAGGAGTCGTTTTCACACTTCCAACTGATGACGTCAGCTCGCTCCATGAGACAGTTAATGCTTTCGCATTAATAGTTGCCAGTGTCTCTCAACATAACCAGTTTGCGGAGTGTGCATCGACAGATTGGGTTGGGCATTAGAAAGTGCTGCACTGGAGGTTGTCGGCCGTGAAAAGGCGAAAAATTGGTGCTCTCACCGTCGACCTGCTGTTGACCACAACTTACCGTTTCCCTTTGCAGATAAAAACCCCGACGGCTCTACGAAGAAAGTCTCTTCGGTTCTGAGGGACGAGATCAGGCGTCATCTGACGCTGATGGAAGCTTCTTCCAGTCTGACATCAAGCTAGCATATTTGTACAAACACTGAAAATGCGAACGACCTTTCTGTGTTCCTGTTGTTTTATTTCCATTCTTTATTCTCTGCTTGTACATCTCTAACAGAAAACTTCCTTCGACAGAATAAATGCGAATAATAAATTTTGGATTCCTTACACATTTTTCTTTTATTCTACGTGCCCTGTGCTGTACTCCAACAACGCATTGATACTTGAAACGGAAGTACAGGGTTGGACAAATCCTGAAGCTCCCTTTAAATTTGGCCGGAAAAATCACCGCCTTCACAAAGCAATTTCAAATTTTTGTCAAAGCTGTAGTTTAGTGGTGGATTCCACTTTGTGATCTTTTAGGGTGGACTCGCTCGGTCCCTTCATGTACGCCCTCTCCTAGATGGCGCTTAGGCTTGGCCGGAGAAAGTAAAAACACAGAAGAGAAAGTGGGTGAGAGGCAGCCAATTTTTGCTCCTTGGGTTGTGACATGCTCGAAACAGAGCCAGGAGAATGCACCGTGGCAGTTCAAACAAATGTCACGAGAGGCCAACAGCAAGGAATTGCTCCCCTGGTGGGCAATTCAACCTAGACGTCTACAGGAGCCAGTTCACGCATCCACCACGATGCACTGAAAGGCTGCATTCAGTTGCATGTGGTGCTGTAGTCGCGGCTGTGGCCGCGCAAAGACCTTTAGGACGGCGGCGCGCCGGCTTCTGGGCATCGCCGAGGCTTTGGCTCCGGCTCATGCGTGCGCTTCTGCCTAACGGACTTAGTGCAGCGCCCACACTGTTTCGGTTGCCAGTTAAAAATAGGGTCGAATTGTACTTCGTCAAATATAATTGAGCTTTCTAAGGGTTTGCGTAGAACACGCTTTTAACGAGGAAATAAGCTACGTACGATTGTGATTTCGGGTTTGTGGAGATGCTTAGAGCATCTAGATTGAGTTGTCACCACAAAAGGACGATCTCAGAATCGACCTCAGTGCCCTTTAAGACTGAAAAAGTAGACAAAAAGTAAATTATTTAATACGAAGCACATTTGCTATGAAATATAGCAAATGTGCTTTGTTGAAAAAAATGAGCAAAAAAACAGAATGAAGAAGCCGCGGCTGGCTGGGTGGACAAAATCGGTGCGCTGCGCATTCCTTGGCATGGCCAGCCCCCGAAGAAAACGACCAAGTAGGGGAAGAAAAATCTCCCTAACTGTGCTATGCAGCTTCTCAGGCGCCAACTTTGTTTTTTTTTTTCTTTTTACTTTTTTGGAGTTGCTGCATCGTCCGCGGTTAACAGACACTTTGCTTTATTTCGTAATTTTTTTCTGGAATTTGTGGGCGAAGTTTGTGCCGTGATTTGGTGGGTAACCAAACCAGCTGTAACAAAAACTAAGCCAGGTGCTTGCCCTTAGCCAAGTATGTGGCTTGGTGGAGCTGAGCAGCATAATAATAATAATAATATCTTTATTATCTTTGAAAAAATACATGTGTGCGTGCTGGCCGGCCACGAAAGCAAAGATGCTTGTATGTGGGACCAGGCAGCCAACAAAATACCGTGACACATTGAACACTGGAAAAACAAAACAAACAAACAACAATAATGTAGGAATTTGGGCAACGAATACGCACTAAGTAATTATATAATTATTATTGCGCGAGCCTGAGGCACCATTCTCTTACATTCCGTTTTACCGCACGAAAGGATGGTAAGTTCAGCAAAGACTCTGGCAAACTGTTGAATATTGAAGGGACATAGTGTCGTTTTAACTTTTTTCCATATTTGTATCGTAATATCCCGAGTCATCGCCCACCCCCCTGCCGCCTGAAATTCATAGAAATAGTGGGGTGGGCCATGTCTCGGTGGGTGAGCACAAAAAGTTAATAAAAGCGGAGAAAGCCGCCCAGGGGAGCTATGTTGCGCTTTTTGGACTCCCAGGAGACTAGGGAGAGGGAAGTGACGTCAACAACGCAGCAAATGCAGATTGGATGTTGATTTTGTTTTCTTCTGTCAACATCCAATCTGCGTTTCTCTAGTCGTTGACGTCACTTCCCTCTTCCAAGTCTCCTGGGAGTCCAAAAAGCGCAACATAGCACCCCTGTTTTCTCTCCGTATCTAGCGCTGCTACGCAACAGATACATTAAACTCAAAACTCGATTTAGTTTTATTGTTTTATAGAAAAAATGCTCACGAAAGAATGTTTTACTACCGCGAAGTCCGTTGCTTGCATACGCGCTAGAAACACCACCGATCTGCATAGAGCACGAACGTTTGTTCCGTGAAAACACGTCACCACTATGTTCTCCTTGTTTGTAAAAAAAAGAGAAGAAAAGAAAGAAAATTCTGCAAGAAAATAGAAAAACCAACCAGGCGCAACGAGCGAGCGAGCGAGCGAAGAGCGATGCTGGGAAAGCGAAAAAGCCGGCGATCGCGTGGCAAATACTTTGGCGTCGGGCCAAGTCGGGCGCCTTGTCAATCACAAGCTCTTGCGCAACTTCCTTGTTTTTTGAGTACATGCGTGCGTCCGTGCACGGCGTGCTATCAATGGGGGTTTGGGACGCTCTACTAACGTCTGTGTAGGGCGTTCCAGAAAAGCTTTATTTACCTGTTGGCTTTGTCTAAAACATTGCACAACCGCGGTCGCGACGTGCGGGGAGAAGGAGCGGGTTCGCGGCGACCTTACTTCTGCGGAGACAGACTTCGACCTTACACTCCGCGGTTACATCCCAAAATATGGGGCGTACGCTTACCTCGCGATTCCTGACTGGGTTAATGCTTGTGTTATCTTTCCGATTCTTTTTTTTTTTTTTTGTCGGATCGACATTTTCGTAAGCCAAACAAACTTTTATTTTGTTATCTTCATCGTTTTTTTTTTCGCATGGATACACACACTACCACTTCGGAGTCGCTCACGCGAAAAATGCGTAAGCAAAGAGAGGGCCTTTCTCTCCGTTTTACTTTTTCACGGACGTCCTCCCACTGTAAGGTCTGCGGCCGCGTCATTTAGGTAGGATGAGTGTTTGCAGATCGCGGAGTCCTCGTTGGGGTATTTGAAGGGGTGGGCGATGACTCTGTGTTTTTTTAGAAATCTATATTGGCCCAAAAATTAGGGTGGCGATGGGCGATGACTCGGGATATTACGTGACACATTGAACACTGGAAAAACAAAACAAACAAACAACAATAATGTAGGAATTTGGGCAACGAATACGCACTGAGTAATTATATAATTATTATTGCGCGAGCCTGAGGCACCATTCTCTTACATTCCGTTTTACCTCACGAAAGGATGGTAAGTTCAGCAAAGACTCTGGCAAACTGTTGAATATTGAAGGGACATAGTGTCGTTTTAACTTTTTTCCATATTTGTATCTTAGGGACCTTGAACCTATGTACGCCGCAAGTTTCGTTTTTTTACCTTTTGTTTAAAAGTTCTACTATAATAATTACTTGTTATTATCACATATTTATGAAACTGATTAAATGACAATACTTCTAACGCGCGCATTTTTTCTTCAATGTCTAGTTTATCGAACACTGACCCGTAAGAAATTTTGTTTACGCTATATTTTATGATTCTATCAATTCCCTGTTTTTTATACTCTGAACAATTCCCATATATCGTAATTCCATACCGTATAACTGATTGTCCTAGAGATCTGAAAATAGTTCTCCGCAAGTTTACAGAACATGCACTTTTTAGCTTGTAAAGATACGCCGATACCACCCGCATTCTCTTAATAATATATTATTTGTTGGTTCTGTTAAGAATGGAACCTTCGGCAACCTTTTCCGAGTTTCAACGCTGCGGAAACGAGTCCCGAAACGAGTCCCGACGTGTTCAGGACTGACGCCCACCTGTCGAAGGCTGCCCAAAACGTGTCTCAACGCGTCCGTGACGTCAACGGGACGTGTGTGTGTGTGCGTGTGGGTTCGTGCGCTCCGGAAGGGGAGAGAGGCCTGGCCTAACTGCGGAGAACCTTGGCTATGACTCATTTCTGACTACGACGCGGCGGACCCAGCTGCAAAGCACGTGGCGGTCGCACCTGCTGCCCTGGCGGAGAGAGAGGGAGAAAACGGACCCCTATATAAGGCGGGGCGTGAGGGCTCCATTTGTTCTCTTGGATTTGACGACTGTATCGCTACCATGTAATTAAACCGTTCGTTACGTTACCAATTCTCCCACCTCCACTGGACCCCTGGGTTCTTCACTTCGGGGAATGGTCGTCGTCACGAGCCAGGAAGCTCCCGGACGTGCGGCCTAAGCCCCGCCTCGAACAACTGGTTGGCAGCGGTTGGGATCGGACCATGCGACATCGTGCTACATCTGCGGGTGAGCGTTTGGACTTTGCTTTGAGATTCGCCAGGCTTCAGATTATGGGTAATTAATTTTGAACTGCTGGGAATCCTTAGTGTTTGACTCGTGCGCTAGGTTTTGGTATGACCTCGCGACAAGTTTTAGAACAAAGCCAAAGCTAAAAAGCAGCGATCATGGATCTGATGAGGTTACTGAGAACAGATTTACTCTGTTTATGTGAAGAATTGGGTGTGGAGGTGGAGCAAAAGATGAAGAAATCAGAGATCAGTAAAGCGATTTCAGAGAGCGCGGAAGCAGAGGAAATTAAAATTGCGTGGGAACTGCTTCAGAACGCTAAAAGTGAAGCTGCAGCAAGAGAGGAACGAGAACAGGCTGCAGCGAAAGAGGAACAGGCTGCAGCGAAAGAGGAACGAGAGCAAGCTGCAGCTAGAGAGGAACGAGCACAGACTGCAGCGAAAGAGGAACGAGAACAGGAGCGGGCTGCAGCGACAGAGGAGCGAGCGCTGAAAAGGCTAGAGCTCGAAATTGAACAACAGCGATTAAACTCGCAGAATAGTAGAGTTGGGGCTCCGGTACGAGCAAGTGAGACCGAGTCGTATCAAATGAAGAAGCTCATGCAGCCGTTTAAAGTTGGGGAAGACGTGGGCCTATTCTTAGTTAACTTTGAGAGGACATGTGAGAAGTTGAGCTTCGCCCCAGAAACGTGGCCGCAACGGCTTTTGACTCTGTTGCCCTGTGACTGTGAGGCTGCAGAGGTTGTCGCGCGCCTTAGTGCTGGAGACGCGGACGACTACGACAAGGTGAAGTCCAGCCTTTTGAAGCGGTACCGCCTTTCTGCCGAGGCGTTCCGTCAAAGGTTTAGAAACGCATCCAAAAAGAGCAGCGAGGGCTACTCGGAATTCGCGTACGGGCTTAAAACCAACCTGATAGAATGGTTGAAGAGCGAGGAAGTGTACGAAAGCCGAGACAAGGTAGTCGAGTGTGTGTGCCTCGAACAGTTATTTCGTAGCATTCCGCAGTCAGTCAAGCTCTGGGTGCAGGACAGGGTGGGAGTCGACTCTGTCGAAAGGGCCGCTGAGCTAGCCGAAGAGTACGCAACGCGTAGAAAGCTGAGCGGAGAGGAAAGCGAACCCGGCCGGAGCGATCAGCGCAAGACCTTCCGACAGGGGAACGGCTCGCGAGAAAACGGGCCCGAGAAGCCCGAAGCAGGGCAAAAGGTCCCAGAAAAGAGCGCAGAACACTCGAACGGAGACGAGGCGCGGAAAAGCCCAACAGGGCAGTTCGAGGCAAGGAAGCCGTTCCTGTGCTACAACTGTCGGGAGCCGGGACACACAGCGGCCAGATGTAAGAAACCGCGGGTTGTGTTCTCGTATGTGAACGGTAGTGACAAGGACCTGAAGCTCCTTCGTCCCTATCTTCACGAGCTCCATGTAAACGGAAAGCCGTGCAGGGTGCTTCGGGACAGTGCAGCGACGATGGACGTTGTTCATCCGTCGTATGTAACGACCTCCGATTTTACTGGAAAGGTAGTTTGGATCAAGCAGCTGCTTGAAAAGCACAGTGTCTGTCTGCCTATGGCGACAGTAAGGATAACTGGCCCGTTCGGAGAGCTAGTGACAGAGGCGGCTGTCTCGCAAACAGTCCCGTTGGAGTATCCTTATTTGTTTTCTAACCGGTCAGATTTCCTGCTGCGCGAAAGGGGTCAACAACTAGGAGAAGGACTAGTTCAGTCATGTACGAGGTCCAAATCGCGTCAGGTTGCCCCTTTGTTGACGAGGGATCCAGAGCCAGAGGCAGCTGACGGGGAGCAAGCACTCCCAGAGTTGGAGGCAGAAAACCGGGATGAGTGGGACCAGGTTGTAGAACAGCCTGACCTCGTAGCACTAGAAAGCGTACGCCGTCCCAACGCGCCGGCGAAAAAGGCGGAGGAAGACGGGATCATTAAAGGATCTCTCGTAGCTCCGGCGTCACGTAACTTTGGTCCTCTGCTACGAGTAGACAGAGTGTCTTTGACAGTCGAGCAGAAGAGCGACCCTAGTGTGTCAGGGTTTCGCTGTACAGCTCAGGAGATTGCTAGGACCAATGTGACGGGGAACGAAAGAGGCGGATTGTTTTATCGGCGCTATAAGGACCGCATTTTCACGTCTAGAAATCACGTGAAAATCGATCACTATGACTTCAGCGTAAGAAAAAGAAAAGGCAAATTTAACGGCAATACCGATGGGTTGAGCAGATTTTTCTGACATCACGAAAAATAGTAGGGATGATCTCAGAGGTCTTCGTCATCCACGGGAATGAGGATCTAAGTGGGGGCACTTCGTTGAAACCCCAAAATGACCTCACAAATTGCGAAAAGTTTTTGTCTTTTTTCTTTTGTTCTTAGTGTGACCTCGTTGGAAAAATGAGTTTTTTTTGGCGACAGGGGGTCTCGATACCCGGAAATGTACCAAATTTTGGTAATCCGTAATCCAGTCTGGCGGGTCTTTGGCGAATTCCGAGCGTTTGACTGCGGTGTGGCGTGGTGTTGTGGGGGACGTTTCCGCTGATGCCTCCGTTGTGAGAGGTTTGGGATGGTGCTTGCAGCGTCTTCTCAAGGCCTACTCCAAGCCCACCTCTTCAGGCCAGCGATTGTACCACCGGCCATTCGAGGTTTCCCTGGCCCCGGAGGGGCTGTTAAGAATGGAACCTTCGGCAACCTTTTCCGAGTTTCAACGCTGCGGAAACGAGTCCCGAAACGAGTCCCGACGTGTTCAGGACTGACGCCCACCTGTCGAAGGCTGCCCAAAACGTGTCTCAACGCGTCCGTGACGTCAACGGGACGTGTGTGTGTGTGCGTGTGGGTTCGTGCGCTCCGGAAGGGGAGAGAGGCCTGGCCTAACTGCGGAGAACCTTGGCTATGACTCATTTCTGACTACGACGCGGCGGACCCAGCTGCAAAGCACGTGGCGGTCGCACCTGCTGCCCTGGCGGAGAGAGAGGGAGAAAACGGACCCCTATATAAGGCGGGGCGTGAGGGCTCCATTTGTTCTCTTGGATTTGACGACTGTATCGCTACCATGTAATTAAACCGTTCGTTACGTTACCAATTCTCCCACCTCCACTGGACCCCTGGGTTCTTCACTTCGGGGAATGGTCGTCGTCACGAGCCAGGAAGCTCCCGGACGTGCGGCCTAAACCCCGCCTCGAACAGTTCCAAAGGAGATGTTGTTCAAATATTAACCCCAAATATTTACCGAGGAGTCATAAGGTAATGGTCTACATGTGCAAATGTGTTGAGCATGATCATGAAGGTGAAGATATATGTTTGGTACTAGAGTAATTTGTTTATGGGGATTACGAAAACAGACTAATTTAGTTTTATTGACGTTCACAGAAATGAGATTACTTGAGAACCAGTTAACTAATACATCTATATCGCTTTGAAGCAGCGGAACCGCCTGGTTATAGTTGTCAAGCGGTAGTAATAGAACAGTATCATCCGCGTACTGAAACATTCTAGATCGTAGTTGTAATAACCCTAGATCATTCGCATATATTAAACAATAACGGACCTAGTGTGCTACCCTGTGGCACGCCGCAATCGACTCTGAGTTTTGTACTAGTGCTGCTTCCAATTTTAACCATCTGAAACCTGTTTGTTTGTAAAGTAGTCAGTGAAGAATTTCTGAAACGGGCCTCTGAAAGCATGCTTATTGAGTTTTGATAGGAGTGCGTGATCAATTGTATCAAATGCCTTGGACAAGTCCAAAAACAAGGCAAGGGCTACTTTATTATTTTCAAGCGTTTCTTTAACACAGTCCGAGAAAACTTCAAGTAATGAAATAGTGCAACAAGAACACGGTAAGGAGGGCGGGTGGGGGGGAGAGAGACCAGGGCCGGATTAAGAAAGTTTGGGGGCACTGAGCTAAGGCTCTTCATGGGGCCCCTAATGCTGATGATAATACTGACTATGATGACAATGGTGGTGGTGGTAGCGACTATGACGGCATTAATGTGTACGTTTCACCACCTTACGAAATACAAATGTTCGTTTTATGATGCACCTTGGGAGGTTTCTGTATCGGCAGATTCAATGATTAGGAAATTCAACGATTGTGGATTAGAGGCTGTTTTGGAACAAAACGCAAAGCCGATCGGGGAAAATGTGAAGAAGAGTCACGCACATTTAACATCGATCGCCATAGGGCCTCGTAAACTTCCGTTAAAAGGTTTAAAATGATGACTCCGCGTTCCTATGAACTTGTTGACCAGGTCTACAACCATATTTATACAGTACATGTCTCTGCCGGCTTGCATAAATTCATGATGATGTTGAGTTAGAGAGATGGCACAGACGACCCTCTTGATGTCAAGTGGCATGATTACTTGGGCACAAATTGCAATAGACAGTAACTCAAAGGATACCCGCAAATTTCTCATTACAAGAAAGAAAAAGAAAAACAATTTCGCTGCACCTAAAGAGCTGCGACTCGCAAGTCGCATCTCGAAAAAAGTCCTAAGAATGTAGTGTTTAAAACGATTTTTTATTTACTTTTGCTAAATACTACTTAGAATTACTCCCTAAAGTTAATAACTGAGTAAACTTGCCTTAGTTTCTCTTTCTAAGCGATGGCAGTCGCCAAACAAATTCGAGAAATATGAGCATCGTTCAACTCCTCAACTCGGAGCCAGACCAAGCGGCCACGTGGTCCTATGCCGCCAACGTTAATCATAGCCTCGTGCTGGGGTTGCAAGAGTAGAAAACGTGCGCTGAGCTCCAGGCATTGTTAGAGTTCGGCTCTTCTCATCACCGTAGTGGTTGGATAGGAGCCACTACCCTAGTGTCCGCCGAGGCATTAATTTTTTTAACTGAAGTCGGAGTGCTCACGCAGTTCTCGTGTTCAATCCATGATCCGCGCTGGAATGTCGCCAGTCGTGTGGTTTCGATCTTACAATTACGCCATCAAGCTTTGCGAGGGCAAGGCTGAAAGAAATAGTGCCCTTTCACCCTCGCAATTTCACCACGACAAAGCAGCTTATGAATCAGTGACGGCCTGTGAGAGTATACTTGGGCCAGCCTAGGACCAGTACGTCTCTTCAAAGTCATGAGCATTCCAACCCGATATCATTTTATGACCCATTTAATTACTGACTTGAACAATAAAGCAAAACACGCAACAAAGTAATCTTGGTGGTTAAAGTATTTAGGGCTCAAACCGCCTCGTCCACCCTCCTCTATTAACTGAACTCTCGTGTCCCAAACTAACATACTTCTGCATACAAATAATAAAAGAAATAGTCAAGACTGAATGAGATTGTAATATAGCAACCACTGTCATTTTGTGCACATTCACTGGCATCTTGATGAAAATTAAGGTGTTTTTTAATCCTCTCCTACATGCTGTCTGTTTTAGGGGTAAAATGTTTTAATTAGTTTTGGAAATGTTCTTGTTTCTTCTAAGTTCAGTAATTTATAACTTTGCAGCCATTTGACGTATTAGCTAAGAATAATAGGTCATACCTCAGAGGCTTGTAAAAAAATTGCAGAGATCATATCACTCGATGGCAGAAAGGAGTCTTGTTGCCTCTCGAAAACTTTTGGGGAACATCTCAAGAGCCGGCTCGTTGAAACGCCTTTTAGTGGTTAGAAAGGAATGCTTCGGGAAGTTCACCGATATTTATTTTTGCTTGTTTTAAACTTGTCGTTTCGGAGGAAATTTTCCATACCAAAAATGTACAAAAAATAATGTGTAGCATGTATGTTGCTCGTGTAGTCTTCGGCAACACTTGCTTGCCCTCCAACACACCATTGTCCGCATTGTCCGTACAACTCCGTTAAGGCCCGTTCACACTCTTGCGACCGAGTAAGACCGAGAGAGACCAGACCGGTTTTTAAGCCTCTTGCGATCTCTTAGGACCAGCTCCGCTGCATCGCATCCGGTCCTAAGAAGTCGCAAAAGGCTTAAAAACCGGTCTGGTCTCTTTCGGTCTTACTCGTTTGCAAGAGTGTGAACGGCGCTTAAAGGGATTGTCCGGTCAAATTTTGTATTCGAGAAAACAATTGAATATCATTGTTATTGCCTCGAGACCCATCGTACGTGCAATATCTGAATTTTATATGCCCCTCTGCATGAGTAATTGAATTTATACTGCTCCAATCGCACTCTAGCGTAAACGCTGCTTTCGGTGGCAGCATTGGAGCTCTGACGTTACGCAACACAAAGCGAGCATTTCTGTCTCGTCGTTTACCTGGTTTACCTGCGAGTGAGCGCCTCAGCGTGCTTCGTTTTTGTTTTTGTGCTCAACTTGTTTCGTGGTTGGGTGAGATTTTTGTTGCGCGGTTGGGTGCCACAACCACCGGGCAGCACTCTGGGCAGCACATGTGAGCCAAGACATGACCCTCCGCACTTTTCCGCGAGACGTGCAGTGACGAGCAAAATGGACCGTCGCCGGGCGTAGGGACTGGGTTCCCGTCGAGATCGAGATCCCGCTTATGCAGCAATCATATCACAGAAGAGAGCTACGAGTTGAGCTCTAAGCGGACAGAAGGCTCGTAAGCTGAGGTGTGATGCTGTACCAACGATATTAAACTACGTCCATCCACTCCTCGCCCAAATCGGATCAATCAATCTGATTATGCAGCGAAAGCGAAACCAACAGCTAGACCACCTGGAAACGATATCAGAAGTTGTATTTAGCACGCATGCAGCCAAATTCTGTTTGACCCGCATGTAAAAATAGAGCGTGGCTACGATTCACCAAGCTCGTCCAAGTCAAGTGACGACATGCATTTGAACGATTCGCCGTTTGCCTTCGACCCGCGGACATCGCCTCTGAGGAAACGACCCGCAGCCTCATCACCGATTCAGTGGAGCCGCAGAAATGCGTACCCAGATGCCGCTTCGTGTACCTAGTTGCCGCTTCAGAGGCGAAATCTGCATCCTTTGCTTTGCAAGCGCTCCTAGTTCGATCGGCGGCCGTCGTAGTTGTGTTTGCGCGAAACGGCATACATTTTCTCGAAGCTTATGGCTGTTTTCGAGCAATATCCTGCTAAAGGGCGTGATTTTTTTTTTTTTGCACACGCTTGGGAATTGCATTAAAAGAACCGTATTTCAGTAGGGTACAGCCTAGGAGACTATATAATTTGAAACAAAATTCAAGACATATCCATCGACCAACGCTTGTTATCCCCACCGCCCGACAAACCTTTGCGTTTTGTGACGTCACGCAGCAGCTACGGATGTCAGCCATTGACACTGGCGAAATTCGGGGTGCAGTTTCGTACATACGCTCATGAAAGGTTTAATTAATAACGGGAGATCATATATAAAAATAAAAATGACGTTTGTGTACATGAAGGCTCCCTCGACGTAACGAGCGCAAAAACCTAAAGGGGTACGGAAACGAAATTGCAGCGCTCTTTTTCTAGCTTGAATGTGTTGCATGCTGCACCCTAACCTCAAAAACACCAGTCTTCCGTTGAAAGGCACAAGAAAATTAATTTTAAAGCTAAATAAACGCTCTTTCAATGTGCACCTGGTGGATGCATGCGGAGCCTATTTGGGAGGTAATCTAGCAACGTTGGGGAACTTGCTACGTAGTCGTGACGTAGCAGATTCCTTCGGAGCAGCGCCGCTCTTTGGCATTTCAACATTTTCCTTCTTAGCTTTCCTCCTCAACTCACAAATCACGCATTGAACCAAACAGTCCAAGAAGACGGAAAGGGTGGACTCCCCTCTTTCTCGGACCCTCGTTTGTGCACCCGGATACAGCCATTCTCCCCCTAGAAGAATAGCCAGTCGCTCAAAACTCGGACAAAAGTTGCTTTCCCCACCCCGTTCAGCCCTAAGCTGACAGTGCTGTGGAAGCTACGTGCTCCTTGGGCCAGCCACACGCTCTTCACCCCACGGGTACTTCGAACGGCTCGGTTGTAACGCGATGACGCTATTGGCACCACCACAACGCTGACAACGCCACCAAGGGCAAAACTCATAACCCCGCCAGCCTTTCTACGTCACGAATGCGGGGAATCTTTTCTTTCTGTTTTTGTTTGCGCCGGATATCCCATGACGCATCGCGCTCTCCGTTCGCTTCTCTTCAAGCGCTTGCTCGAGTGCACCGTTTGGAACGAAAAATATAGCCAATCGTTCAAAATACAAACGTGCGATTATCATTTACGGTTATTATCCGTCATGCTTGACTCATTTCCGAACGAAATTTGAATATTTCAATTTTTGTTTCCGTACCCCTTTAAGTACTTCCGGTTTCGACCGGACAATCCCTTTAACAGTTGCCTTGAGAGGGGTAGCTGGTTCACTCGGCCGCGAAACTGGTCTTGGCGAGGGGACCCGAAAACGTGGAAAAAAAGCGGAGGATAGCGGTGGCGCTGTAGTCGACTTTCCCTGAACAATCTCGCCGGCCATCAACTGCCAGCGTGTTACGGTCGCTCAGAGTTCGCGGCCTTTCATTTATTTAAGGAACATCCGCTTTTTGACGGAGCGAACATTTTGCACATACACAATTATCAAGCCTGAGATGTTCACGTAAAATAAAAATGGACAAGGCAACGAATCGAGCTTCTTGTTGAAGCTTTTTCCTTTTTGCTCCGCCATTTCTTTTGAATGGAAATTAAGATTATTATTATTATTATTATTATTATTATTATTATTATTATTATTATTATTATTATTATTATTATTAACGTGCTCCAGACCGACTAGAGTGGGTTACTGTTAGCGGTCCCGAAGGGTACAAAGCTTTAATAACAAAAAAAAAAAAGAAATCATTCAATGCTGTTTAAAAATGTTTAGAAAAAGGGAAGATATTCTGGTAGCAAAACGGGAAGTGTGTACGATTTTGGGCGACGATAAAACAACTTCCACTTGGAAAGGGATACAGGTCTTCTTTCACCGCGAAGATTTTGTAAAACAAAAGTTAGTTAAAAGTTAAAACAAATTTAGGCATAAAGGAACTCTATTATTGTACGGCCAGTAACATAGTATAGACCATTTCCTAAATTACCCAAGTGCCAAGAAGCGTGCGCGTGCTAGAGTTTGCAAATCAACTTTTCAGAGCAAAAAATAAAATAAATAAATAAATAAACGCTTTGCACGCTCGTTTTTCAACGCCTTATATTGGTTATTTGCGTACTTTAAATCTTTTATGCAGATAAAGAGAACGCGCGCGTGTACTCACATTACCAGCATTATGCTCGATATGAGTAGGTTGGCAAAAGGCATACATTATTTCAATATTTACAAGTGCTCAGCCTAACGTCTGATCTCCTCCCAGTACGCGCGCATGCTCGTGGCTTCGGAAAGTGAGCAAATCACGCGCCATAGGCACGAACACTGAAAATGGAACCGTCCAGGAGCCCTTTTTTTTTTTAATGTCCCTATTTAAAGAGTGAGGTACGGTTCATTCTGGAACTTAATTTGGTCTTCGATTTTCGGGCTGGAATCTGGTTACTAAAACCCTTGAATTGTTTTTAAGGTGAACTGCAGTAAATTTTAATAGCAAGTCTGATTTAGCGAAACAGTGTTTCGCTATACTTTTAAGCTGACACTAGAAGCTCCGCCTTCAGCGCGAGCTCGCTGGCTTCCGCAGTGCTTTGGTTGCGCGTGCCTGCGCGTTCACAGTTGTGTTAGCAAGGGCGGGAAGCTCGCGCTGAAGGCGGAGCTTTCTCAGCTTAAAGGCAGGTTCTCACATGCAGCAAAGCACTGATGTAGCGCTGCTCACGTGTTGTCAGCTACTTATCGTCTGCCATGAGCACCAGTTTTGACGGTGCAATACAAAGCTGGTGAACGCTCCCGTCAGCACGCGTTTAGTGCACCGCTGTATGTGCGAACAGGCCACACCCGTCTGCACTTCTTCATGGAAGCACTAAATCAGGCAAGAGCTGCGAAACGTCAGAAAATGAAGTACTTGAAGATGAGGCGCGTAACATGACTCCTAAGGGCCAAACCTAGCCAAACCTAAACCCGATAAAAGGTTTTTTTTTTTTTTTTTTCGATTTTCACGACTAATGTTTGGTGCGTTCTTTTTATGATTTTTGTATATTTTTTTTGTGTTGTTCGTTTCTAATAAATGCGCGTTTTCTTCTGTATCACCCTATATTATGATGTCCCCAATTTGCCGCTCGTGTAATGTTATTGATAAAAAAAATATGCCTAATTGACGTACTTTGTACGTTGAGAATCCAAGGCAATTATTCCCAAAAGTTCGGCCCTGCGCTATAAGAAAGTTGTTTAGCACAACGCTTTGTAGGTACAGCAATTCGTGTGTTGAGAGCCACTCGCTCACCAAAGCACCAAAATATGGCGGATCGGCCTAAACGCGCTACTTTGGATCGACTGCGTGAGTGCGCTTGTAACGGCGGAAGGCGCTACCGCGCTACTTGCCCAATTAGAAAACGGCAAGCAGCAGTAAAACACGGGAATAATAGGCAGCTTTATGATACTCTTCAAACATGTGATTTCGAAAATATTATGTTTATAAAAATATGATTAAAACGGCGGTCATCGCATAGCGCTTTCCATGAGTCAACGGAGCGAAGGCGGAGGGGCCGGAGAACTTCAAGCGAAGGCGGTGGTGGCGCCCTCTACTAGCATCCACAGAAAGAGTAACCTCTCCGGCCAGCCAACGCCGCGTTGGGCCAGCATGTGGACTCACTACCCATCTCTAGTTCACTGTAACTATGGTGCCTGGAGACCCCAATGGATTTCTAGTCCATCGCCTTAAAGGGGCAGTGCAATGATTTTAATGTTGAAATAATTGGCAGTTTGCAGTTTTTATATTGTTTATGCAAGCCAAGTGACCAAGAACGCAACTGCTATTCTGCTGCGTAATCGCAAAGCAAAAAACGAATTATTTGCCAATCTGCAGCCGCCTGTCGGGGTTACGGGAACTAAAATGACGGCGTCTCTGGGGGATGTGCGGAAGCAAAAAAAAAAACTGTCCCCCTCCGCTGCTACACTCGCCGTCAGCTCCGTGGCGAACAGTCCTTTGTGTCGATAGCTCGCCGCGACCTTCGACGAGGCTAATCCTTTAAAAGTCGATAATCGCGGAGGAAGCGGCGGGGTTCTCTGAAGAGAGGACCCAAGGGGAAACTACGTGAACCCCCAGAGTACGTAACTCGAAATCACTCGAAAGTCGACGAGGAGAGTTGAGAGGAACTTTGAACTTCGATTTGTTTCATTTTTAAAAAAAAAAAATAAGAACTAGCGCTCGCAAGAAAATACGATTTTCTACGTTTCGTTCCATAGGTGACGCAGATTAATTTCCGCAGTTAATTGGCCAAAGTCTGAAAATGTTGCATAGCCCCTTTAAATGTGTCATCCATCTGTCTGTCATGGATGAATGAAGGGCGCTGCGGTATAGACCTTTGCAAAAATTGCCTTCTGCGCGCTGCCATCTTTGTCTGCTGGGCTGTGGAACGCCTTCTGAACATGCGCTGTTGGTCTGCTGTGCGGTATATCGGATGCTGCGCATGCGTCCACAGCTCAGTGACTCAGTATTTTCCGCCCGGGCGCTTCGTTCGAGACTGCCGCTGGAAGATATATATGCGAAAGGTAGCGCAACTCCTCCTCTCCCCGCGTTTTCCTCCTTTCCATCGACGGCAATCCTCCTCGCCTCCGTCCGCTCCACGCCCCCCGCCGCCATGTCTGAGCGGGGCCCACAAGCGCGCGACGACGCGCGCCTATGTGCCGGGCACGACGGGGTGCCGGGCCGTACATGTTATTGCATACAACGGACTATACGCGTTTTCACCTCAAGAAAAAAGGACGTTTTGCTCAATGTTCATACGCCGCGCGAAATAGTTCTTAAAAGATTTGGTCATCCGAGACAGCGATGCTTTTGGCGTTTGAAACGTGTACGTCTTGATAAGGTAACGTATATCTAATCTAAAATGCGCCTACATATATTTCAATTCTTAGCATAAAGAGGTAAATTAGTAATGCTCCGCAAGAAGCCGTACTTTTTTTACTACGCTTCTTGAGGTGAAAACGAGTATAGAGATTTCTTATTTTTATTTTTTTGAGACATGAAGACAGTGTTGTTTTTTACCGTGAAGAAACTCGCGTTTGTGCACCTTTATTGGAGTTATAAAGCACGGGAAGACGTCTCTATCGGCAAATATAATGGCGCGAGCAGAGTTGTAATCGCTCGGGCGTGAAGACAAGCTTTCTCCAATTCCGCTAAACGCAAACGACAAAAAAGAAGAAAAAGTAGTTGAGCATTTTTGGACATCGGCATGCACTGCGAAAATATATTTCTTTACCCGTTTATTGCAGCAAAAGCTGAGAGCAGTCACACTTTAGAATGCACCTCTCCCTGCGCCTAAATAGAATTTCGTGGCAAAGACTGCGTTGCTAGCGGAGGCACGTGCTGTCGCTTTGAGCATGAATTGGGCACGCGCCCGCGAGGCTCACAATCCTTAGCGTACGCTCTATTAAAACTTTTACTATCTTGAACAAAGTGCATTCGGAGAATCGGCATCGCTGGAGTTAGGTAAATAAATGAGAGCACTACGCATGTAAAACAGGACTTTTCGGTAATTTTTAGCATCACCTATCGTTTTGTCAATCCAGCAGCTTGGTTTACTTCATACACATTTTAGAAGCGTCGAATACTACCTGCAACTGCGCATATGCGCGCGGAGGAATATGCGACGTCTGCTATTTACGCGCCTCGTGCATAAAACGTTAATAATCAAATCTCACTTGTGTCCTTGTATCGCCTCCGTTAAAATGAAAAATAGCGCGTGCTCGGTTGCCTTGCCAGCACGTTCTCATTTATCGCATATATTAGTGTTTTGAAGTTCTCACGCGCAAGGTACCCCGTTGAGTTCCCTCTCAAAGCGAATAAGCTTTGCCGCACACCCGCGGGCGTACCTTACTGCGTGATTTACAAACGAGGACAGAGAGATCCTTCAGCAAAGCCTTCTAAATACAAGAGAAAGTATTTTTTAATGTCAATAATTGATGTTTTATTAATCACAGAAGACAAATCACATACAAAGATGAAGACAAAAGAATATTTATTGCTACAAGGCAAAATATTGCACATTCGTGCTTAACTTGCCCAACCGGCTGATTATGCCTGTTCGCACAAGGAGGATTTTATTTAGCAGGGCCGTCAGCCCCTGTGTGACAGTTTGTTTTAGGGGCGAAGCTCCTTAGGGTCTAGCCTTGTCCATCCGTCCGGCGTTCGTGCTCACATCGATTGCCGTCCCACCTGTCTTCTTAAAAAAAGAAAAAAAAAATGTTTGCGCAGTCGACAGGATTTGAACCTGTGCGGGGAGACCCCAATGGATTTCTAGTCCATCGCCTTAAAGGGGCAGTGCAATGATTTTAATGTTGAAATAATTGGCAGTTTGCAGTTTTTATATTGTTTATGCAAGCCCAAGTGACCAAGAACGCAACTGCTATTCTGCTGCGTATCGCAAAGCAAAAAACGAATTATTTGCCAATCTGCAGCCGCCTGTCGGGGTTACGGGAACTAAAATGACGGCGTCTCTGGGGGATGTGCGGAAGCAAAAAAAAAAAACTGTCCCCCTCCGCTGCTACACTCGCCGTCAGCTCCGTGGCGAACAGTCCTTTGTGTCGATAGCTCGCCGCGACCTTCGACGAGGCTAATCCTTTAAAAGTCGATAATCGCGGAGGAAGCGGCGGGGTTCTCTGAAGAGAGACCCAAGGGGAAACTACGTGAACCCCCAGAGTACGTAACTCGAAATCACCTCGAAAGTCGACGAGGAGAGTTGAGAGGAACTTTGAACTTCGATTTGTTTTCATTTTTAAAAAAAAAAAATAAGAACTAGCGCTCGCAAGAAAATACGATTTTCTACGTTTCGTTCCATAGGTGACGCAGATTAATTTCCGCAGTTAATTGGCCAAAGTCTGAAAATGTTGCATAGCCCCTTTAAATGTGTCATCCATCTGTCTGTCATGGATGAATGAAGGGCGCTGCGGTATAGACCTTTGCAAAAATTGCCTTCTGCGCGCTGCCATCTTTGTCTGCTGGGCTGTGGAACGCCTTCTGAACATGCGCTGTGGTCTGCTGTGCGGTATATCGGGATGAACTGCGCATGCGTCCACAGCTCAGTGACTCAGTATTTTCCGCCCGGGCGCTTCGTTCGAGACTGCCGCTTGAAAGATATATGCGAAAGGTAGCGCAACTCCTCCTCTCCCCGCGTTTTCCTCCTTTCCATCGACGGCAATCCTCCTCGCCCTCCGTCCGCTCCACGCCCCCCGCCGCCATGTCTGAGCGGGCCCACAAGCGCGCGACGACGCGCGCCTATGTGCCGGGCACGACGGGGTGCCGGGCCGTACATGTTATTGCATACAACGGACTATACGCGTTTTCACCTCAAGAAAAAAGGACGTTTTGCTCAATGTTCATACGCCGCGCGAAATAGTTCTTAAAAGATTTGGTCATCCGAGACAGCGATGCTTTTGGCGTTTGAAACGTGTACGTCTTGATAAGGTAACGTATATCTAATCTAAAATGCGCCTACATATATTTCAATTCTTAGCATAAAGAGGTAAATTAGTAATGCTCCACAAGAAGCCGTACTTTTTTTACTACGCTTCTTGAGGTGAAAACGAGTATAGAGATTTCTTATTTTTATTTTTTGTTCCGAAGCGCGCGTCCCTGCACGCGCTCGTGGCGCTGACTGTGCTACGGCGACATTTTGTTTCCTGCGATTTCTTTGATTTTCCCTGTGAGCGCGTGCTGTCGGCATCGAGTACTACAAAGGGTGGCATCACCCTAAACAGAAGGACATTGAGGCACCCTAGATCGGGCGGTAGCTTACGCCGCCTAGACCTTAGTCATTATTAGCGCCATCTCTCGGCGGCCACGGGTACTATCAGTCTCGGCGCCATCTTTGAGGCTTCACCGTCCCCGTAGCCCGCCGCAGTACGAACCCCTCCCCGCGTAGCGTTCGTGCATGTTCTTGTGTTTTTTTTTTTAATTTTTTTTCTTAGTTTATTGATGTCAGCCGCTCGAGAATCAACTACGAATATTAAGCGCAAGTTTGTTTTCAGTGGTTTCACTAAGAATCTCTTGATAAAAATTAGATTCATTCCAGCACCAGAGCAGGCCGACTCACGCACTTGTTTTACAATCGTGCGTTAACTTGCCCAACCGGCTGATTATGCCTGTCGCCAAGATTTATATATACAGGCGTTTGCATGCTTTGGGCGAACTCAGGGTAGTGTCCATTCTTGCTGGAAAAATCTTAAAGTTTGGTCATCCGAGACAGCGATGCTTTGGCGTTTGAAACGTGTACGTCTTGATAATGTAACTTCTATCTAAGCTAAAATGCGACTACATATATGCAATTCTTAGCAGAAAGAGGTAGAATGAGTAATGCTCCACAAGAAGCCGTACTTTTTTACTACGCTTCTTGAGGTGAAAACGAGTATAGAGATTTCTTATTTTATTTTTTTGAGACATGAAGACAGTGTTGTTTTTTACCGTGAAGAAACTCCGTTTGTGCACCTTTATTGGAGTTATAAGCACGGAAGACGTCTCTATCGGCAAATATAATGGCGCGAGCAGAGTTGATCGCTCGGGCGTGAAGACAAGCTTTCTCCAATTCCGCTAAACGCAAACGACAAAAAAAAAAAAAAAAAGATGAAAAAGTAGTTGAGCATTTTTGGACATCGGCATGCGCTGCGAAAATATATTTCGTTTACCCGTTTATTGCAGCAAAAGCTGAGAGCAGTCACACTTTAGAATGCACCTCTCCCTGCGCCTAAATAGAATTTCGTGGCAAAGACTGCGTTGCTAGCGGGAGCACGTGCTGTCGCTTTGAGCATGAATTGGGCACGCGCCCGCGAGGCTCACAATCCTTAGCGTACGCTCTATTAAAACTTTTTACTATCTTGAACAAAGTGCATTCGGAGAATCGGCATCGCTGGAGTTAGGTAAATAAATGACAGCACTACGCATGTAAAACAGGACTTTTCGGTAATTTTTAGCATCACCTATCGTTTTGTCAATCCAGCAGCTTGGTTTACTTCATACACATTTTAGAAGCGTCGAATACTACCTGCAACTGCGCATATGCGCGCGGAGGAATATGCGACGTCTGCTATTTACGCGCCTCGTGCATAAAACGTTAAATAATCAAATCTCACTTGTATCCTTGTATCGCCTCCGTTAAAATGAAAAATAGCGCGTGCTCGGTTGCCTTGCCAGCACGTTTCTCATTTATCGCATATATTAGTGTTTTGAAGTTCTCACGCGCAAGGTACACCCTTGAGTTCACTCTCAAAGCGAATAAGCTTTGCCGCACACCCGCGGGCGTACCTTACTGCGTGATTTACAAAACGAGGACAGAGAGATCCTTCAGCAAAGCCTTCTAAATACAAGAGAAATATATTTTTTTTAATGTCAATAATTGATGTTTTATTAATCACAGAAGACAAATCACATACAAAGATGAAGACAAAAGAATATTTATTGCTACAAGGCAAAATATTGCACATTCGGAAGAGGTCGGTGTGAAAAAATGGAAGGATCTGCATATGGCTTGAATTTCTTGAGGCCAGAAGTTTGCCAAGATCACTGGCACAAACTGATCGTTCGTGAAGTGATCCTAAAATATCAATGCAGCATCATCGCATATTTTTAGTTGCCATTTGTTGTAGGAATTCGCGTACCGCCGCCGATTCGCCGATTCCCACGTGGTCCGTCAACTACCCGAGTCCAGCCTGGTTCTTTCACGGGAGCGGGATTCCGCTCCCCGTTTCTTGGTACATAAAACACAACGCTACAAAACACTCAATCTACACTACAAATACACGCGACATTATACAAATATTTACAAACGCAGGTTAAGCCCAAAGCTAAACACAAAGAGGGCCCCCAGGCCTCGTGTCCCACGATTACCCTAGATCCGGTCGCACGCACTTGCCTGCTGGTTCCGGGGGCGACGGAGAAAAGCTCACCGGAGAAAAGCTCATCGGAGAAAAGATCACCGGAGATAAGCTCACCGGAGGAAAGCTCACCGCAAAACTGGCAGATGCGGAGAAAAGCTCGCCGATTTTTTAGATGCGGAGCATCTTTTGCTCGGGTCTATGTCCCGCGGCGTCGGCGTTGTAGTCGGCACTCGAACTAAGCACGCGCAACTCTCCTCCTTCCCTCTCTCCAACAGCTGCGCGTTACTCTCTCCGCTCTCTCTCTCTACCAGCTGCGTGCACTGCGCGTGCGTTCGCTTCTCCTCACACCGCGCGCGCACGCGCAACTCTCCTCCTCTAGTCTCCTCTCCTTCAAGTGTGAAAAAAAAAAAATAAACGGCGAGCGTTCCAAGTTTCTCTGCCGCGAGCCGCGACGAAGGCTCGCGTAGGGGGTAACGCTAGGGCAGTCGGTGGCGCCATCTCTCGACGTCAGCACGCAACTGACTCTTTCCTCGGAACCAACACGATGCTCCGCATCACCCCATGGTTCCCCTCGGGAAGATGGTGTAATTTTTTTAACTTAGCGGATTCTGCGTCAAACATTGCAATTTAACATAATTCGCATTCGTCACTTCATTAAAGATATGTCCACTTTTTTGCAAATTCTTGAAGTTCATTGGGCATATTTACCAATTCATCAGAAATTAGTAATCACCCATTCTGTATATTAATGAAGCCGCAAGTATAAAATCAGAACATCGTACACCGGTAAAAAAGACAACAATTTATTGACAACTGGCAGGGTGCCGTCGGTAGCTCTGTCAAATAAAGATGTTTGTTCTTTACGAGCTAATATGAATAGCGGTGTGGGAATCGTTTCAGTTTCAAATATTGTGTAGTGCCTAAAAGGTAAATAGGTGTTTGTTGATGTAATGAGTGTCGGCTACGCTGTTTTTTTTTTTTTCCTGTTAATTTCACTAAAAAAACTTTAGTTGCGAGAACAGATTCGTCCTGTCGTTTTTGTTGTCTTCACTCCGTCGTCGTCGTTTGAGTGGTTTTCATCATGTATAACGTTTACCAACTCGCCCTGTTTGCTACCTTACAGAAGACTACGGTGCCAGTGTGCAGCTCTGAAGGTCATGGGTGGCTCGCCGTAGAAAAGCACTATCACACAAAGGCAACGTGATGAAACACCAGCACGAACGGCTAGAAAACGTACTTCTCCGTGAAAGAAAAAGTTTCGATATCCTACTGACCGTTTTGTCCTATTTTCAAAGGTTAACAAAAGCTTCAAAGAGAATTTCAGGCACCGCGTTGTTGCGCATGCACTTTTGGATTTTCGGCATTTACAGTTTTGATTTTTAGGTTTTAGGCAGACATTATTAGGTTTTCGAACTTTTCCTGTTCTTCAAGTTCATGAAAATTTGAGTTGGGCTTTCGTTGCCTACAGAGTGAGCCACAGAAAACACTCCCCCGCAATTATTAATTTGGGAGCATCATACCCAATAAGCTTAACAAATAATACAAAAAAGGACATTTTCTTTTTTACAAAGCTGACGAAGTTTAATGATAATAAACTGATATATGTTGCGCATGATCCAACAGCCTCCATATAAAAAGAAGAAAAAAAAAATCGGTGAGTTTGTCTCCGCATACGCTCAATGGCCGGTGAGCTTTTCTCCGCATCCGCCGGTTTTGCGGTGAGCTTTTCTCCGGTGAGCTTATCTCCGGTGAGCTTTTCTCCGGTGAGCTTTTCTCCGGTGAGCTTTTCTCCGGGATTCGGGGGGATGGCGACCTTGAACCTCGTGGTGCTGTCGGCGCTGGTGACGGAGGGCGACGGAGGTATTCCTCGATGTCACGAGGGCGTTCGCCGTGTCTTGGGCGAGGGTCGTTCGGCGCAAAACTGGCAAAACCTCGGAGGCCCATTTGTCGGTACGGGCACCTCCGGTAGACGTGATCGGCCTCGCCGCAGTGATAACATAGCGCTCGTCGATCGGCCGTGCGCCACACATCCGTCCTCCTAGGCGCTGGTTGTGCGGTGCGGACGAGCTGGGGCTTCCCATCCCGACGTTGGAAAGTCTGCGGCTCGGGTGGGTCACGTCGAGGCGGCGTCCAATACTGTCGGGACGCTGGTGCCGGTCTCCGAGCTACTGCGGCGTAAGTCAGAGTGGGCTCCTCGGGTGCTGCTACGCTGGCAGGAGCGTCCGGTTGGAATTAAGTTGGAATGCCCTCTGAACCTCCTCGCGGACAACTTCGGCGATCGACAGCGCAGCCGGCTGGTTGTCAGTAGGCAGGAGCTTCCTGAGTTCTTCTCGGACGATGTCGCGGACGATTTCCCGAAGGCCGTCGACACCGGTGGTGTTCAGGTCCAGTCGGCAAGATGCGGCGGTTGGAGGAGCAGGCAGGGGTTTCCCCAGGAATTGAAATCAGGGGGGGTGTCTACATTCTTTTGGGGGGGTTAAAGGGGGGGGGGGCATTACGAATATAGGAGTCGTTGTGAATTAAGGGGGTGCCTTCAGAAAACGAGGGGGGTCTAAACCCCCCCCTAGGGGGGGTCTGGGGAAATCCCTGGGAGCAGGCACGCCGGCGAGTCGATGGTAATGGCTTGCTCGGGCCGACAGCGCGCGCTCGATGTTAGTGGCTTCAGCCACAAAACCGTCGGCGGTTGTCAGGGGATCGCGAACAAGGCCCCCGAAAATTTCAGCCTTCACGCCACGCATGAGGATGCGAAGCTTCTTCTCCTCGGCTGTCTCCGGATAGGCTCGGGCGCATAGGCGCATGACATCCTCTACGAAGCTGGTCAGGCTTTCGTTGGGGCCCTGAACCCTTGTTTGGAGAAGGTCCTCAGCTCGCTGCCGACGGTGGTGGTTGAGGAACGTTCGCTTCAACTCGGCGGCGCAGGACTCCCACGTAGTGAAGGACGCCTCGTGGTTTTCAAACCAGTACCTCACAGTTCCTTCAAGCGCGAAGTAGAGATTGTGGAGGCATTGCTCAGTCGTCCATCCGTTGTGGCGGGCTACACGCTCATAGTGTTGCAGCCAGTCTTCAATGTCCTCGTGGACGTCTCCGTGAAATGGCGTTGGAGTTCTGGGTGCGACCGGCAGGTAGACGATGGCAGAAGCGGCCGGGGTCTGCGCCTGGTTGGCCATCGTCGTCTTCTTCAGCTTGGTCGTGGGTGGCAGAAGTCCGTGTTCCGGGCGTAGACCTTGGATGCGGTGACTTGATCGGGTCTCGATCTGGTCTTCGTCGAGTCCTCCGGAGCTTAGATTCGGACTTGTACTGCGCGGGAACTTGGAGGGGTGCGCTGCACGGACATGCGGTACCCCGCTCCTCCACCAAAATGTCATAAATGACAAGTGATGAGGCGGCGAATGACTGAGTAAACTGAACGTTTAATGGGGCGAACTTGTGCCCAAAAATAAAAGGAAAAAAGAAAGATAACAGAGCGTCGCAGGCGTCAAAGCAGAAAGATCGAACGCTGAGGAGAAAATGAAGCTGGCTTGCCACGCGGAGCCCCTTTTGAACACGCGTTGGCTTCTGGAATAATCGGCGTAGAAGGTTCGGCGTGTCGAACATTCTACCCTCGAATCAGCAACACGGTTCTCGAATCTACCAGAACACTAAATTGCAGGATTAAACAAAAGATGTGCGCGCACGCCCTCCCAGGAATCGAACCCCGGCTTTTCGCGTGGGAGGCAGGCACAATAACCGTTAGGCCACGCTCGCGCTACCAGTGCCTACTTGGCCAGCTGCGCGCGCGGCAATATTCAGCGCTAAGCCATCCTCAATTGCATAAGTATACTTTAGGTGAGATTTCTGCTCGTCAGCAGAAAGATTTCCGACTATTGCGACAGTTTGTTATGATGGTAAACATAAACAACTAAAACAAGACCCCCCCCCCCCCCCCTCCCCCTGAATTCAGTATTTATGCAGCGCCCTCCCGGAAAAAAAATTCTGGCGCCGCCCCTGCGACGCGGGGCGGCGACGACGCGGGGCCGGTTAAGACGCGGGGCGTCGACGACGCGGGGCGGCGACGACGCCCTGCGTGGTAGCCCTGCGCCGCCCTGCGACGCAGGGCTACCACGTGACCAGCGGCGGCTCCCGCGCGTCAACTACAAACTCGTACAGCACCGTAAATATAGCTCTAAAAATTGTTTTCTTCGTTGTAAAATTGTTTTATGATATCCTTTTTCCATCTAAGCTGTTTAAAAAAAACTTTTTTTTCTTTGCATGTGTCCTTTAAAGCAGGGGGGGGGGGGGGGGGGGGGGGGCTTAAGCCACCCCTAGTTCGGGCAGGTCGTTCAGGATCGAGCCATGCGTGCGTCCAGTTGACTTCTTTTTGAGTACCGATTAACCGCTAAAAACATTTGATCGCGATTAAAGCCTTAATTGATTAATCGGAAGGTTAATCGATCAATTGCCCAGCCCTAGTTACAACACTTTTTTTCAATTTGCCAATATTTCCCCTCCATTCAACAAAAAAAGAACTCAAAGCGTCAGATGATTTTCTTTCGAATATCGTCGACGGAAGGCTAGCGAACTTGCCGGATTTATCTGTCTGCAGCACATGAAGCGATCCTCTTTCCGATTCTCTCTTAACCCTCGGAAATTCCTTCGTTCTGCTGGATAAGACTTATCTATAAGACATTCCATTCTATCAACTGCCTGGTCTACAAATGCTACTCTCTCGTCAAAATTGATCACCTTCGAATTGACCTGAATCGAGGGAAAAACATCCAACCTCGAAGGTTTAACATTCAAGCAAAACTTTGGGCGTTTGCTTAGCATCTGCTCTGCTTTGTCTGAGATGCTTACATTGCAAGGATTAACAATGCTACATTTAGATCCGTCCGTCTCGTGCCACGAACTTGGTGTACTTTCACTCCTCCTTTTTCTGGTCTTCGTACTCTTAACACTGTCTAATACAAGTCGTTGCTTCACGTACCACAGCCTCTCGAAAAGTTCCTTTTTTCCCGAGTTCCAGCGTAGATAGTCCTGGTGGTGCCTGTAATCCTTGCCTCTGAGGAGTGTCCAGATGCGATCGCAGGCCCAGCGGAGCTCTTCTATTCTTGTGCTTGTTTCTTCTCTGTAGATCTGTAGACTGTAGAGGAAATAAACGCAGTAGCTGAGTTTGAGACGTTCTTTTCCCCTGTCTTTCTTCTTCGACCAAGTTTCCCTGCTTTTACCACAATCTCGGGTTTTCTGCATCATAACTAAGAGACCCTTCGCCCCCTGGTACACCGAGTATATCGATCGATGGGCGAGGACGTTTCTCCTCGCCAGCCATGGGGCGCCTGCAGCGCCATCCAGTGGCTAGGAGAGAAAGCGGCACGTCGGGAGCCGAATTCGAGATTCGAAGCTGCAGTAGAACACGCAAGCAGCAAAACAATAAAAAAGAAAAGAATAACCATGTTTACCGATTCACAAGAGGTTATTAGAGCATGTAAGGTACACCATGCGGTAAGCCCGACAATACGAAAAATCCTAAAGGCGGCAATAACAACACTGAAGAAGAAGAATGCAACGATACTCCTGCGTTGGATCCCGGGACACACGGGGATTAAGGGAAATGAGATTGCCAACAAAGTCGCGAAAGAGTATAGTCGTTCTCTCCTTTCCGACAGACCAGGCCAATCTCTACGAGATCACCCGTACTCTACTGTGTTAAAAAGTGAGGAAAGAATACGATCCTGTAGCTACCATAAATAAGGCAAAGAAACAACTACTACGAAACAGGCATCCCGAAGAACAGGATCCCATCCCTTCTGGACTCAAAAGATACCAAACAGTTCTCTTGAGAAGGGTAAGGACAGGAAGTGCTATAACCCCGCATCTCCTCAAGAAATGGGAGACACAAGCAAACTTTAGACAAGACCCGAAATTCATACCAAAACCACCAGAGTGTAACTTTTGTAGAGAAAAGATCCCACCAAATATCGAACACCTCCTGTGGGACTGCAAACACTTCAGAAGAGAAAGGGAGGATGCACATGCAACAATAGATCCCGAAGATAAGCCCGAAAACCTTAATGAATGTATAAAACCAGCAGGGGATTCCGGAAGAAGACTTCAACTGCTCAGATCCGTCATTTCCTACCTGGAGAAAACGGGCCTCAGTAAAACTTTTTGAATTTTTTGTTAGGCCATGCCGTAGAGCAATTGCCTGAGCTTTAATTATGAAAGAAAATAAACGTATTTCATCATCATCATCAATTCGAGATCCCGATTGACCCCGCGGCGACACGACCATGTGATCGTGTCTGAGGCGAGGCAACTGCCTAGCTGCCTCGCGGCCAAGATGGCAGATTGGTTTGATGGGTGCCCTCGTGAATGCACGGTGCGCCATACTCCCTTTTGCGTGAATGCACCGATTGCGGAAATGTGTTGCACAAGCAAAATCGCGAGGTGCTCGATCGTTGGTGACTCTCCTTTCACTGACGCAAGATGCACGCGGTAACACTATAACCCTTTTTATTTTAGTGGCACCCTAGTCTTTCACGCATCGTTCTCAAGTCGGCCGACTCAATGGTAAGCGAGCTAAGAGTGATGCGAGTCAGTCTCTAGGATCAAATACTACGCGCGAAAAGACGTGTCTAAGTTCTTCGTGCCGGTAATTTAGTTTCGTGTTTGTCTCGCCGATTGCGGAAATATGAGCATCGTTCAACTCCTCAACTCGGAGCCAGACCAAGCGGCCACGTGGTCCTATGCCGCCAACGTTAATCATAGCCTCGTGCTGGGGTTGCAAGAGTAGAAAACGTGCGCTGAGCTCCAGGCATTGTTAGAGTTTGGCTCTTCTCATCACCGTAGTGGTTGGATAGGAGCCACTACCCGAGTGTCCGCCGAGGCATTAGTTTTTTTAACTGAAGTCGGAGTGCTCACGCAGTTCTCGTGTTCAATCCATGAGCCGCGCTGGAATGTCGCCAGTCGTGTGGTTTCGATCCTACAATTACGCCATCAAGCTTTGCGAGGGCAAGGCTGAAAGAAATAGTGCCCTTTCATCCTCGCAATTTCACCACGACAAAGCAGCTTATGAATCAGTGACGGCCTGTGAGAGTATACTTGGGCCAGCCTAGGACCAGTACGTCTCTTCAAAGTCATGAGCATTCCACCCGATATCATTTTATGACCCATTTAATTACTGACTTGAACAATAAAGCAAAACACGCAACAAAGTAATCTTGGTGGTTAAAGTATTTAGGGCTCAAACCACCTCGTCCACCCTCCTCTATTAACTGAACTCTCGTGTCCCAAACTAACATACTTCTGCATACAAATAATAAAAGAAATAGTCAAGACTGAATGAGATTGTAATATAGCAACCACTGTCATTTTGTGCATATTCACTGGCATCTTGATGAAATTAAGGTGTTTTTTAATCCTCTCCTACATGCTGTCTGTTTTAGGGGTAAAATGTTTTAATTAGTTTTGGAAATGGTCTTGTTTCTTCTAAGTTCAGTAATTTATAACTTCACAGCCATTTGACGTATTAGCTAAGAATAATAGTCATACCTCAGAGGCTTGTAAAAAAATTGCAGAGATCATATCACTCGATGGCAGAAGGAGATTGTTGCCTCTCGAAAACTTTTGGGGACATCTCAAGAGCCGGCTCGTTGAAACGCCTGTTAGTGGTTAGAAAGGAATGCTTCGGGAACAATACAACGCTCTTTATTTTAGTGGCACCCCAGTCTGTCACGAATCGCTCTTCAACTCTCGCCAAGCGAGCTAAGAGCGAGCGAGTCGGTTTTCGTTGGCCAAATTCGCGGTGAAAAGACGTTGTCGAAGTCCTTCGTGCGGTATATATCGTTCCGGTTTGTCTCGTCTCCATGATTGGTACTCGGCGATTTTCATTGGCGAGACCACGAACCGATACCGGGTAATAGCGATTCAGAGTTTGACAATGACTTACCTCGCCAAAGTCTCCTACGGAAGGACACTCGAAACCTTTCCCGACCGACCCCAAAAGCGCCATTGTCTTCGCCGTTGAAGAATTTTTACCTTTCCCGTCGGACGGCAAAAAAGCTTCTTCTTTTCGCAATGCTATTTGTGCAATCTACAGCGCAGCATGATGGCATCGCGTTGCCGCCGAGGTTGTGGTAAAATATAAAAAAAAACCTACGGCCGGGCCGCGAACAACGGAGCCACCGCTACGCCTCGCCCAGTGATGGCGTTGGTTTTGAGCAGACATTTCAGACAACCGAATCGCGCGGGATCATGGGAAGACAACGGTCACGTGTCGCGCCAGATCCAATTGAATCGAGGGGAAAGAGAACTTTAGAGAGGGAAAGGGCATCGGCGAGGAGAAATTGCTCTTCCCCGTTTCAGACAATGGTTTGCGCTACCTTTCCGTATATAATCGCGTTAAACTTTGCATGCATTGGCTCAACGTTTATAGACGAGAGGGCGCTGCTGTCAAATGCTCAAATGCGTATATAACCACGTTCCATACCACACATTCTCTTTCTGACATGGACCGTTGACTTAAGCGGTGGAGATGCGTTCCCACGGCTTCTAGCGGATCCAAGCTGATCCGCTAGAAGAACCACTGGCTCTGCATTTCACCGACCATAAAGCAGTAATAATGAAGTCGAAACGCAACCCGGAACTCAGCACTACCTATGAGCAATAAAAAAAAAGTCAGCACCATCAGCACTACCTATGAACGATAAAATCAGTATCATCAGCACCACCAGAGCTTCGCCCCAATCAACATCATTCACCACGTGGAGATGTTGTGATTTTTTTACCTTGCATTCGCGGCTGCGGGTCTAAAGAATGCGAGCAGTTCTTCACCTAGTGCGCCTTGACCCAGCGTGTGCAGACCCGAATTGCAAAGTTCTATGATGGCGGCGTTGAACGTTTAATCTTGGTTCCCTGTTGTTTTAGCCTTAGGAATATTGCAGACATGATTCCACACACACACGCTCACACAAAAAAAGACATGAAATTAAATTTATTAAATGTTTTTTTGCACACGCTCACACAAAAAAAGACATGAAATTAAATTTATTAAATGTTTTTTAAATTTTTTGGGAGATCATTTAATGGTAGCTCAAAACATCATTATAAGGAGTGCGTGTGATACAGCACGAATTTACGATCATAAGTAATATTTTTTATTGCAGGTAAAAAATTAAAACGAAGATCTACACTAGCCTACTCGCACAAGCGTATGCAAGGCACACATGCCTAAAAGGAAATGACCGGCGTGTCGCCGCGGTGCAAGTACGCAAAATATAAAGTAAAAAAAAACAAAAAAACTTCTACGGAAATCCGGAACATTTTTCTTTTAAATCATAGTGATAATACTAACAAACAAATTCAGTACTTGTGCATATATATATTTTCGGCCCCTTTAGAGAAAATGCCTGGATAAATGTCAGCGACATTTTAATGTGCTTCTCCTTGTAGCGCGGTCACATATCTCAGCGCGCTTTTCAATTTCATGCTTACTCGCAATAGAATATGACCAGTGCTCGTAAAAGTGGTTGCTTGCAGTATTTTCTACAAATAAAAAAACTTCTTCCGCAGCTCGAACCCGATCTGTTGGGAAGCGAGCAAACGCGACTGTGAAGCTCGCCAACATGTCCAGGTTAGCAGTCAAGAGTCCGCTTTTATACTTTCGTCTATATCTCGAAAATGTTTTTCGAAGTGTGAGAGTCGCATGATAATGATGATACTGCGTAAAGTAAGCAAGCGTTCACTTTTGCTCTTTAGCAGCGTTGTCTTTATCATTCATGTGCGAAACGAAGTTGTTACATTGCCTAGCTCTTCTGCACATTGCATCAGCCTTCAATCGGGTATAAAAGGCCTACTTGAGCGAGAGAGAAAAATAAACAAGCGCAAAACAGTGTATTTGAGTGCTGTTGACTGGACCTCGCTGTTGCTCTGCGAGAGAGAAGCCACGTCAAAGGGAGACGAATGCGTTAGTGAACCTTCCCTTGCCCTCTCAGGGAAAGAGTTTGAATTTATCGAGGGGTCTTAGCGATTGATGTGATGAATAGGCGTTTCTAACGGCCTATATATTATGTGTTTTTTCATTAATAAACTTTAGTTGCGAGTGCGCCTCGTCTTGTTTCCTCTCCTCTTTGTCCTGTCGTTTTTGTTTTGGCGCTTTATATTCTGACCATGAACCAACTGGCCCAAATTTCCACTTTGCTGAAGTATTAGGGATGTCGCGAACCACCCGAAGTTCGAAATCGACATGTTTCGAGCTTTTTGAAGCTCCCAGGGGTTTGATTTCGCAAAGATCGGAACTTTCGAAACTGCTTGGATTCGAATTCGTTAAGTTCGAAGTCATCGAGGTTTTTAAAAATTCGAATTCGACGAGGTTTCGACCTTTTTTTAAGATTGAGGTTCGCAAAATTCGACGCTCTCAATTTTTGTATGATTCAGGTTCGAAACATTCGATAATTTCGAATTTGTTCGAGCTTCAGGTTGAAAAACTTCGAAAAGATCGAATTTTTTCGGAGCCTAAGCTCACGAAGGTCAAAGTCTTCGAACCTCACGAAGAGCGAAATTCCCGTAAATATCGCGAGCCGAGCTCCAGAAATTTTACTACGAATCTTACACGTGCCGTAAAGTTCATTTAGTGTTCGCTTCTTCGGTACTACTCGAGACAGGCCACAACTTCTGACTGGTGTGAAAGACGACGCTAATTTTAAGGCAGGTTATTTCATTGCGTTGGAGGTCCATGGATTGTGGGACGGAGAAAATACTGGGCCACAGATAAGAATAGAATCAACACTGAACCCTACACAGCGAGAGCGCAAGAAGCACTCAACGACTCTAACTCGAGGCTCCCAAAAATGCGGTTCAACAGGCTCCCCGGACGCATCCAGACCTTGTCTATCTTTAAGCTACTGCTTCAATCATAAACAAGGCTTTTCATGTACACTGGACGACGAACGGTCAACCTAAATGCACATACCCAAACACTGGTTACAAAATTTGGTTCTAAACTCCAGCCAACGTTTTTAGATTACATAATTTCCTAATCTAAGAACGTAGACTTGAGCTGTCTGTAGTGCTGTCTGTGCGTGGTTTCCTCCGATGGAGCGGTGATGGGCAGCGGACTAGGCCAGTGTTGTACAAAATACTCGATACAAGTATTTAAGATAAGTTACTAAATACCTGCTTCATAAAGTATTTAAAATACTGCTCAAGTTACTTTCACTCTAAAGTATCTTGAGTAAAGTACAAATACTTAGAAATGTATTTCAGTTACTTTTGAAGATACTTCCGCATTTCTTAATTTGTATCGACGTCATTGACAACGACAATTACGCAGCTACGTAAATCTGGGTTACCAGAATGGTTTATTAGCACGCAACAACACAAAACGAAAAAAAAAAAAAGTATCGTAGGGCTATCTTATGCAGTCCGGCTATAAAGAGCAAAATATTGTCACGAATGATAAATGATGAGGCGGCGAATAACTGAAGAAACTAAAGGTTTAATGGGGCGAACTTGTTCCGAACACAAAATAGAGAAAGGCTAGCGTCGCAGGCGTCGATGTCGGCGAAACAGCAGGATCGACTGCTGGGGCGAGACCACCGTGGGCGAGACTGACTCTGGTCGCCACTCGGAGCACCTTTCGTACCCGCGTGGGCTTCTGGAACATTCCGCGTAGAAAGTTCGGCGCGTAGAACATTCGCAACTCGATCAGACGACAAAATTCTCGAACTTACCTGAATGTCAAGATGAAGGAATAAATAAAAGAGAAGTCCACTTTCTGGTATCGAACCCGGAGCCTCCGCGCGAGAGCCAAGCGCGGTAACCATTCGGCCACGCGCCCGCTGGGCAAAGCGCGTGGCAATATCACTGATAGATGTTACAAAAGCATTCCTGGGACAACATGAAAGAAGTCGCTTTCGCTATTGGGGAGGAGATCAGATCGTGGCGCCCCAGGCGGTTAACTTTAGAACTGGATAGATGGGGACAACAAATACAATTGCTCAGCGCTCGGCTGAACGCGGCGTCATCGTTGGGCTGGAGTTCGTCTTCTCCGGTGAGGGCGAGGAAGGGCTCTTTTGTTATCACTCCGGCCTGCATGAACAATGCAGCATGCATGGTGCCCAGCTCAGCACAAAAGCCCAAGTGGGTCAAGCTCGCATCCTCTGACGACTGCTTTCGGGAAAGATCCGGCACTAAACGTCACTTCACTAATTGTTGGTATTTTTTCATTACGTTGTGCCCCGCGCTCTGCTAAAAAGATGACATGAACATGCCCACGTGGCCTGTGGTCATGTGCACAGGCCTTGTGTTGGGTAAACACCGAGGTGTGGGGTGACAAATGGGTCAGAGCGCCTCGCCAATAGTGCCATCGCTGAATATCACGTCCTGCGGCGTACCTTAGACGCATCGTTTAACTACAATCCATATTTTCTATATGGGAAGTTCACTATAAACGAACTTGGGATACAGATATGAGTGAATGAATAACAAAGAGAACCCACATAATAACCACCGCAGTGGTTATTATGTGGCACTCAGCGTTGGGGGGCGCTTTGTTGGGATTTTGAGAGGTCATCCAGCTTTTAGTTTGTTTCCTGTCCTGGTCTCTGCTTATCAATGCTCGCTTACAGACAGTGTTCGCGAGAGAAATAAGTGACGAACTGACGACAAAAAGAAAACAAACAAAAGAAAACCTCGACGTATTGCCTTAGCAAAATCAAGTATAGAAAAAGCATAACAAATATGTCGTTTTTTTTTTTTTGTGTGTGTTCACTTCTGATTTTCTTCTATTTGTTATTTTCTTGACACTCAAGTCTGCATTGTTGTTGTAGGTCGTTTCCCGGTCTGCGTTGCGCTAAGGGTGGCATCTTTAACATGATTGTAAACCTGAGACTGGGGCAGAAAGAGAACACAACAGAAGGTAGAAAAAGAGGAGGCAACGTCTCAAACTCAGCTGCAAAGTTTATTTCGTACACGCCTTTTATACCACAATTCCCCACGCCGTCTCTAAAAAAAAGAAAAAAAAAAGAAACGTAAATTGACAAGAGGACAATGACACTTCGGTACCCTTCTGTTATCTCTCTTGACCTCGGCTGCGAAACACTCACACAAAGGGTCACATTCTAGCATAACCACCGCCACCCGGCGAACGTAGGTGAATCACTACTGAACACAAAGAAAGAGTTTGACCTTCAAAGATGCGTTTCCTCTATCAACTCAATCAGTCCGAAGAAACAATACTAGACACTGCTAACAGTCGGAACTTGGGGCCATCTCCAAAACTAAGAACGACATTGCCTTCCTACAACGAACCAACGAACCACACGAATCATGTTCAACTTACACCAGCTCGCCTGCACTCCGACTATTTTTTCGTTGGCATCTTTACTTCCGTAAAACCACATCCTTTGTTTGAGGATTTTTTTGGGGGAAACTCTATGGAAACAAACGGCGCCTTTGGGAAGGCGAGGGGAGAACCTTCATTGTACGAGCTTTGGGCTGAAATATGAATCACAGTCGAAAAAAAGCGATATTTTCACGAGCTCAGTTAAAGTCACCGTAGCTAATCGGAGCTAGCAACAGGATTCGGTTGCTCGAAAGAATGTTCACGTTTGCTCGTGCCACGCCCACGCCACTTCATACCGAAAAACTCGGAAAATGGCGGAATTTCAAAAATGTATTTAAGATAATGAGTACAAGATACTCGGAATTGTAATTAAAATAGAGTATTAAATACTCTCCATCAAATGTATTTCCAAGATACCAAGATACTTCAAAAAGTATTTAAGATACGGTATCTTGAGTAGAGTATTTGAGATAGGCACAAGTCTGGGTCACTAGGCTCGAGTGTCGAAAGCCTTCACGGTGTGGCTCGCGCGCCGTTCATTCGGGAAAAGGGCCGTCCCAGACATATACTCCATTCACCGCTCGACCTTCAGCGCGATTTCCCTGCCCTTGCTAAAACGAGCGTGCAAGCACAAACAAAGCACCGTGGAAGGCAGTGAGCTGGCGCTGAAGGCGGAGCTTATCTAAGCGGTCGCGCGTTTTGCTCGCTTTCCGAAGCTACAAACACACGCGTACTGGACTGCGGGGATTGCATGCTGGGCTGTGGTTTTGTAAATATTGGAATGGTGCATACACCGTTCCAAGCTAGGGTGCCTTCATGTGCGCTTTGCTTAGGGCGATGACTTTGTTTGTAGTAGCCCATGCAGACATCACGCGCCCTAAAAAAAAAATACAAATAGCCAGTTACAAACTGCCGCCGTAGCGCCGTCAATGCCAAGAGCTCGCGCCGGGAGTCGCGCTTGCTCGCGCTCAGGAACGAAAAAGACACAAAAGCGTCAGGAACAAAAGGGTCAGATGTCATCACCCTATAGGAGGCATTCACTGGCCGCCATATTTGAGGTCACTGTTTAGAGCGCATGCTCAGAACGAGCTCGCATCAATAGGCTGCCAAGACCGGCAATCTTGGTGGTGCGGAATGCACGTGGCGAAAGAACTGTGGAAGCTCGCCGTCAGCACGCGCTCCGCAGCCGAGCACACAGCTATGGCCGCCAGTGAATACTCCCTATACTCTGTTTCATACTTAGTGTGCAACGCTGTGATAGCTTTTGGCGCGAGCATGGGGCTTGATCTCGTTGACCATTTGCACGCGTTCTCGCGCAAATAAAACCATAGATGAAGCCACGCGCTCGCGCCAGTAGCTTTGACAGCGTTGCACGCTAGGTATGAAACGGAGTATAAGCAAAGCGCACATGAATGCAACCTATTCCAAGCAACAGCCCAGCGTGCACTGCCAATACCACCTAGAACACAAGGCCTGCGCCTTTCCTCCTCTAAACGTCATCACTAGTAGATCCCCGCAGCGCCCCCTAAGTGGCCCGGATGAGCACCATCGTCTGCAACGTCGTCTGCAACATCGCCCACTTCAGTGGTTGGTGTAGCAGATAAGAAAACAGATGCTCACGCCGAGTGTCTGTTGCTGTAGCATACGATGAAGTTAGACGTTCACGTGGGGCGTCAAATGCATGAGTGAAAATGGCTTACTGCTGTGCGAAGGGCTGCAGAGCCCTTGGTTGGTCGCTGGACGCTGGCACTGGACACCATTTTTGAGGGCGCTGTTTATACTCCGTTCACTTTTAAGCAGAGAACGCAGCCAACGCCAGAACCACGAGAGCTCGAGGTCGCCGTTTTGAAGCGTTCTTCCGCAGAACGAGAGCGCGCGCTAGAAATGCACGTCTCAAAGCCAGGAGCGCGTGCTAGCTCGCGCTCCTGGCCGAGGGAGTGTTCGCATGCACGTTGCAATTGAACGGGAAGCTCGCTATCAGCTCGCGCTCAGCACTCGCGCTAACAGCTGTGGCCGCCAGTGAATGCGACGTAGGCCATGTTCCAAAATTTACTCAATCTTACTCCAGGGTAAGGGTTTTGTTCCTTGGCGTGCTAAAGCCTACCCGCGTCCAGCGTTTTTCAATCTGTGCTGTCACGTGACACGATCCGCCGGAGTAAATCGGGTCCATTTGGGTAAGATTTGGAACACAGCTGTAGCTTCGACACTACCAACGTTACTAAAACACTCAGTTGGGAAACTGCCATAGAGACTGCTCTGAAAAAGTGTCCCCAATCTGTCCTCGCGAACCGAGCTAATGGCGAACACAACGCCGCCATTTCTCCCGCAGCGGCCACTCGAGGAACCGCACGTTACTTCTGTTTTGGCTTTAATCGGCCATTCTGGCGCCGAAACAGATACAGTAGAACAGGTTACAGGGGTGCCACCCCCGTCTCCCCGGAGGTAACCGGACAAAAGCTCGCCGGACAAAAGCTCACCGGACAGAAGCTCCCCGGACAAAAGCTCACCGGACAAAAGCTAACCCGTTTTTTGACAGACTCGGACAAAAGCTCACCCATTTTTTGACAGATCCGGACAAAAGCTCACCTTGATTTTTATTTTTTTTTGCTACCCGCGCGAAACACGGGCTGAAATAAAGTGCGGACGCGATGGACATTGGATCATTTTTAGGAGAAATTGTACCCCATCCACCATTGAGTTGCAGATTTTTAAAAATACTTTGAAAGAACGGGAGTTGGGCCTTTTGGAAGAGTACAAGACAGATGACCAATTTAGAAAACTGTGCGGGATTTTAGACAGGCTCGCGTTCCTTCCACCACAGCTTGTTCCACAAGAACTAACCACCAGGAAAAAGTCTACCGGTGACATCGGCTACCTGCTGGACCATTTTGATTCCACGTATGTCAACGGCCACTTCCGTTATGCTTCTGTTCCATCTGCGGCGGCACCCAGAGCGAATTCTTCCCTTCGCCTGACTCTGCGCCGACGACGACAGGAGTTTCCCCCGTTACGGTGGAATATGTACGACGCCACTCTTCAAGATAAAGACCGGATGAATAACACCTGCGAAAGATGGAGTACCGTGTTCCAGAAGCTCGTCGGCCACGCCCATTCAAGCGTCTTGAGGCTGATTGAATGCCTACAGCAAAATCAGGCGCTCGTTGCCACGCATTGACACAACCCCGGAGAAATGAGCCCACAGTAAAGCGGGTGCGAAAAACCACTCTGCACTTGCAGAATCGTTTTAGAAATATTTGCGAGAGCTTGCATATACATCGAGATCTACCAAGACTACTGGAGCTAGTAGGGGACTGCATTCGCTCCTAACCAATCGATAAATAAACTTGTTTGTATTAAAATCAACAAACCATGCGCCTGTCAGATTTAATTTATCGTTGCCTTTTTGTGTCGCACGCATGCACCTAAGTTGTCCGCACCCGTGTTAAAACCAACATGAAATTTTCTCGTGGTGAGCTTTTGTCCGGGTCTGTGAAAAAATGGGTGAGCTTTTGTCAGGGTCTGTGAAAAAATGGGTGAGCTTTTGTCCGGTGAGCTTCTGTCCGGTGAGCTTTTGTCCGGTGAGCTTCTGTCCGGTGAGCTTTTGTCCGGGATTCCTCCCCGGCGGCCGCGCCGCGTCGTACTACCGAAGTTAAAATGCACCTAGGTCGGGACGCGCTACCTGAAAGCACCGCTGAGGCATGGTTGTATAAATACAATATTAATTGTGCCGCAAAACCTTGCAAACTAAAGATTTTAAAAACATCACGCGCCCTTCATTTTGTACTTATCTCCAATGAATTTCACACAAAAAGGGTCTTTTTCGTTTGTTTTTACGCAAAAACATGCTTTCTAAAAGCTCAAGGTGACCACAGTACCGACAAATGACAAAGAGTGGCGCTGTTGTCGCATTTAGCTCGGTCTCGGTGGACGCCAGCGGCCCAGGTTTCGACGGCGAGTTTCCCAACTGAGTGTTTTAGTAACGTTGGACACGGCCCATACCCTCGTCAAGCTTCAGCCTGTTTGCCGCTTGGGGCGGGTCGGGGATCTACTAACGAAACGTCATGCGCAGGCCTTGTGTTCTAGGTGGTATTGGCACTGCTCCACAGTCCAGCACCCGTCTGTGCGTCGCCCAAGAAAGCGAGGAAAACATGCGCCGTACCCACAAACTTTCTAGATGGCACCTCCCAGAGGCTTTCTTTGAAAGATGCTTCTGGCAGGTGCCCTCTTGAGAGTAATTGGCGCAAAAGAGTCAGCTACAAAGCAACCCCGAAGTTCCTGCCGAAGAACCGGACATCTTAATTGCAAGTTTTTAACATTTTCTTCCTTTTTAATTTTTGTACGAATTGGTAACGCTCGGGCCATTTAGTTCGGTCGAATTGCCAGGCTTTTTAACCTATAAATCATGTCCTCCCTCGTGGCCACACTTGTTTGCATGCACGTACACTGTATCTTTAGAGCTCTCACAGGGTTCACATTCTTGAGTGTGTGGAACTGAAAAAAAAAAAAAAAAAAATATATATATTTATTGGCGACGAGATGTTTCGGTGGCGGCACCTCGCGGGTTCCCTCCTGTGACGGAGCTGGTAGAATATGTTGGTTCGCATCTATGCCGATTAAAAGCGGTTTATTTAAGAAACGGGTACTGAAGTGTTTACTACTCACGCGAGAGGTTTTCGAATTTCGCTTTCCTATTTTTAATTTGATTAAAGATTCCTTTCTCAGTTTATTTTGTCCGAATCCCAATAAAAAGGCATCCTATTCGCCGAGGTAGGTGTTGTAGTGGGGTAAAGCGCTGGGTATTCTATTTTCATCATCCAACTTTTTGTACCGGGGTAGGGGACAGCACACTACCATCCGAGCGCTTTGACACCTCAGCGCTAAAGGCTGAACTCCATGGGACGAATATGCTGCGAATAACCGACGAATTTTGGCCGGCGGCTTTTGCTCTGCGCGTGGAATCAACACAGTGGCTGCTACGTCGCGCGCAAAACGAGCGTGCCGTCGGGCGGCGTTCGCCAGTTATTCGTCGCATAATTCGTTCCATGGAGTTCAGCCTTAAGACTGTTTGTTAGCACGACTACGCGTGTCACGGTTTCATGCTTCGGTAAAATGTCCTAGTACAACTATCACTCAACCCAATAAACAAAACGCGTGAAACAGGCTTTGCGCCACCCTTTACCCAAACAGCGCATGAAGCGAGTTCACGAGCCGTGGGATCCGAGATCTGTGTCGTCTGTCTCAGTCTGTCCTACCCGTTACGTCACAAACGATGATGATGATAGCCAGAGAAGCGCACCCCCGTAGTTCGGGCATGCCGCCAATAGGCATTTGTGAACTTGGTGCAATTTTTTTTCTAATTCTGGAAAATATTTTTACAATGATTAGGAACCACTACAGGTAACACGTGTAATTAGGTTGTGAAATCTTCACTTTCTGGAAGCAGCTATCTTGAGGAATGATAAGAAAAACGTACAAAAATAAACAGTACAGTCGTTGCAGATATCTCCACTAAGGCCCGAGGTAAAATGAGCCGACATTCAAATTCAAATTCAAATTCTTTATTGATCCCTGAATCAGAGAAAGAAGGCAGAGAAAAAAGCAACTGGCACGCTGCTTGACTAGCCTCTGCTCCCCGTAGCAGCCCAGGGAAGAACAAACATAAACGTAAAGACACTAGCATTTGACATATTCATTATAGCATGGGAAAGACATCATCTATATTGCTAAAAAGAAGAATGTAAACAAAGAGGGAGCAAAAAAAAACGAAAAAGTATGTGAAAAATAACAACACGCGCAAATCGCATACAATCGTGTTATACTAATTTTTTTTTTATTTTACATGGGAGTAACCATTAGACGAAGAGTGAACATATTTGTTTGGCGGACATACTGAAGATATCTATATCGAGTTCATAAAAACGATTCAGGAGATGGGGGGAGGGTACATTTTAACATCTGATTCCCATAGTTGGTTCTTGAATGTGGCACGATCCTTATCTCTGCATCCAGCGTTTTGTGCCTACCAAAATTAAGAAAAAAGTATTTCTGTTCCTTGGTTATCACGAGAAATATTGCATTTATCACGTCGTGTCAATAGACTCCGGCGTGTAAGACGTTCCGGTGATCCGGAGAAGATTACCCAGTTTAACGAAGGGAAGGAGGAGCTTCGACATAAAACTAACTCAGCGAAGGATTTCTATTTTCGAGTTACATTGCAAAATTAATTGAAAAGCAACCCACGCAAATTTTGGCGATTGATTTTACCCGGCAGTTCTACTTCAGACTCTTTTACAATTCATGACGCAGCCAGTAGCGACCCACTAACAATCGCCACTGCGTTTAATACATACTTCCAATCGGTGTTTACAACGAACAATTTCAAAATTCCTCATTTCAATAATGATTCACAGTCTACACTTGGTGATGTAACTGTGTGTGATGAGGGCGTGCTAAACATGGTGTTAAATTTAGATACTAAAAAAAACACTGGCCCTGACAACATTCATAATTCATTTCTAGTTCGGTATTCTCTTTGGACTAGTCGGTATCTCGCTATTATTTTTCAAAAATCCCCGCCAACCGCAGCAGTTCCCTCGTCTTGGAAACTTGCAAAAGTTCTTCCATCGTATAAATCCAGCGACAAACATTCGTTAAAGGGCCCATAAAACGAATTTTGGGCTTGAATAAATCAATTTATATTGGGATTTTACTAATAGAACATCGTTCAGTTTGCCAAAAGAAAAAAAAAAAGGTAGAAAGTCAAAAGCCTTACTTTCGGTACGAAAATTTTAAAACACAGCGGACTATTTCGTACCTCCTTCCCTTCGTAAGCTCTCTGCCTTTTCACTGTGATACATCCGCGGACCCCGCAGCGCGTCACCGGGCCCAAACGAACGTCACACGACACCGGAGCCCACTTCATCCCTTCACCCCTGTGCTGACATTGTGGTAGAAGCTACGCGCTTGCCGGACCAAGCAGCCCCCGCAGGACCCCGAATCTGTAGGACTTGGGATTTACCGCAGTAAACTGTGTGCGAGTTCAAATTGACTATCCACTTCTGTGTTGCCAGATCAGCATACGTGTGAGATCACGCACTGAAATTCTACTCGATATCCTAGGCGCGGAAGGTCTTTAGAGTATGTCTTGTGTCAATGAGTTTCTTCGTAAGATTCTGGCATAGAAGGTCGTTATAGCACCGCTCTAGTGTACTTGACTATGAGAAGTGTTTTGGCCGTTCGAGTTTAAATGAAGCCGATGTGTACAAATTCATTGAGTTTAAGGGTGGTTGAGGCGACTTGTTCTAAAAACAGTCTGCTCCTGGCTATGCCTTCTGCTGGAACCGTGAAGGCTACTTTGAGCTGTGGGTGCCACAATGTACAGACTTATTTCTTAAGGTGTGTAGTGTGTCCGGATGATTGAGTGATATAACTTGTTCAGCTATTTGACGGAGGAGTAGGACATACGGTAGAGCTGTCTTCCGGTGCACACCGGAAGACAGCTCTACCGTATGTCCTACTCCTGCATATTTGACTATGTGCCGGTCACAACAAGGTATTTACCCTGAACAGGGCGGCAGGTGGTTGAGGTTTAGGGAAGGTTCCAGGTCGTAGGGGGTCTGGACAAGTTGACCAAATTGAGACTTACTATTTTTCGCGATGTTCATATTAGTGACGTGCTCCTCTCCGTTCGATAGAGGCGTACCAGTTGTATGAAAAGTGTCAGTTTTATTTGATTGGTAACTCAAGAGATTATCGCTTTCCATAAGCGCAATAATTTTCTGTTTTTTTGTGACAACTAGTGCAGTCCGCAGTCTACGACGATTAACACGTGCGAGCCGCAGCTTTTTCCGTATCTTAAGGTGCGCATATGGGAGTGCATAAAGGAAATTGAACAACGATTGTTGTTCCAACTCATGCCTCCGGTGCTGCGAACGCTCACAACTGTTGTCGCTGCTTTAGTAATTGCATACGTTTGACGTTTTCCTTAAAGATATGTCTAGTGAAGTGCCCAAAAATTTAGTGTCTTACTCGACATATAGCGAAAGCCCCCCGCTGTAGCATCATGCCCTTCACCTAGGCCGTGTAAGGAGAGGAAGAACAAAGGTAGTTTTCTTGACGGAAGTGAAGAGCTTTATGGATGCTAGGTAACGCTGGGCAGATATGGTGGCAGATTGAATAGTCTTGGGCAGCCTATCGCGTCAAGACGGAGTAAGATATCCGTAACCTTCATCAGAATGACATTTGGAAGACCTGTCATCTCGACGTTGAAAAGCAGCGGGATTGAAAGAGAAGCCTCCGGGAGTCCTACGTGTCGTCTGTGGATGGTTCTTTCTTTTTTTGCGGCGGACTTGGAAGCTCGTGTTGCTGAGTAAATCAGACTGAAAACTTTGTACGCGTCCTGTAATTTCACACCCAGTGCACAATCCGCACTTTTTGCATAATCCATGCACAGTGCAGAGCCTGCACGTAAATCATTGCATACAGAGCACAGCTTGAGAAAAAGGTATGCTTACTTGCCATAGAGAGGTAAAGGTTAACATAACATGTCATTCACAGAATCGGTCATGTTTCGTAAAGATAAACAATATTTAAAATAAAAATGTGAATAGGCCTCACTTGCAGATAGACTGTACTGCGCAAATTTTTCATTTTCAGACGTGCGAAATCCAGGTGCTGTAATGTGTAAAATACATAGTTTAAAAGAGAAAAACAAATGGAATATAAACTAAAATTTGAAGAGAGAAGAAACTTGACACACCCATTGGCTTTTGAAATAATTGAATGTGGCGTTATATTAAAATATCAAAATATTTCGTATTCATGGTATGGCAACTAAGGTGCGTACTTTTAAGACAAATAATATCCATTTTCACACCTTCAGTTAATCACGTACATAAGACGTCCATCAATTCTCCACTTTAGGGCTGGCTTATTAACGGCCGCCCTTTGACACTCATGCAAAATTATCGAAGACTTGGCGTATTTTCAAAAGGCGGTGATGCTGGCCGCCACAAAAAGCATGGTCCGAGTTCTTCGTTAGGTTGTAAACAATCCATGTTATATTATGAGGCGATTGATTCTGATGTTTAACATTAAAGGTTTCCACAATCTGAAATGGAATAATTCAACAAGTTTCTATGACATTTCTAGATGTATGACAGGAATTGTAAGCGCGCCTATTACATATATCTTGTAATAGGAGCCCCACCCTCTATCGTGATTTCCTCATAAAACCGTAACCATTAATTTTTTTTATGGAGGTAGTAAGCAATGTTTAGAACTCTCAATAAGCAGACTCGAGCATGGTCAGAAAGTCTGCAACAGACAGGTAACCCAGATAATAAAATCACTAATTTCAACTCACACACCGTTTTACATATCGAGGTTGACAGCTGGGTGCACCGCTAATTAAAATGAAAGTAAACGCCGAAATTGAAGACAACTAGAGGTATCCTTGATTTCGGGGCTAATATTTTCTTTGAATTCGAGATTTTTAATTTTTTTCTTTGTTTGTTTCCAACAAATTTTGTGATTCTCGGTGTGCGCATTCAAAATATGCGTTGCCGCACTCTCCGTGACAGGATTTGCCTATATGGGGCACTGCTTGGAACAAGCCCTTTATTGCACTCGACCTTAAATTAGTTTAGAAACTACGTTACCCGTGGCTGTTTACGAAAGTCTTTCCTCTAAGCACTACCGTGAAAAAGAACTGCCATCAGAAGTCAATGTGCATTGCTCACAATTCACAATTGTACTGCCAACCTCTGATGCGGGGATACCTTTTCCCACAGCGTTCTCTTTGTACATTAAAGAGGAACCATCTGTGAGGAATTTTGTTCCTAGCAATGCTCCGTTCTGCACTAAGACGGTCAAAAGCCGGTTACATTTTATGCTTTACTCGCCTTGAACTCGAGTGACTCGTCCGTCTCATAGGTGAATATAACGTTCGGTTGTTGTATAAACTGGCAGTACTCGGAGCTGTTGAACGGCCTGGGTAAAAGTGATGCAGTGGTGCGAAACACCGAGGTATAGCAGCCCTACAAACACAAGATGTTGAGATATTTTCAATGCAGGTAAGCAGTGGGGACTTACATAGCGCATACGAGGCATATGTACGGGTTGTTTGTGTGATATATTCTAGGATCCGAAAACGGAAGAAACCGGTTCTGAAAAGAGCCGGTTATCTAGTGATTAGATTAAAAGGATACCTTGTATTAAAAAACCGGTCATCTAGTTATATGGAGTTACCGATGTTGCTGCTTTGTTATTCGCTCATTCAGACGACTTTTGAATATTTTAATATTTTCTGGTACCAGATGAAGTTCGACTCACGAGGGCAAAGTGGTCTGGGGCAGCCCATGAACCCTTGGGTCCTACCTCGATGTGGCGTGGGCACGCCGAATTCGGGCTACCTATCCCATACCTCCCTAGGCACTACCTTGGTTCTGCGAGGGTAAAGGTAACGTAGATGCGGGCAAACTGCTAGCGCATGCTCTCTTGTGCTGGCCACGCAAGACCGCCGTGGGTTATACCGCTGTTTGTAGGTGCAGTGATAGCGTTGATTGTGGCTTCACGGGAGCAATGCGGGGGATACCCGACATGGGCTGCCGTGCTATGCCCCAGTAGGCCCCCGTTCGCTATGCCGGGCCGAGTTAGCTTAAATGTGAGATTCACGGGCGCAACGGGGGGGCATTCGAGATATTCGGCTACCCATGCAATATCCCCGTGAGTCTCCACTTGGCTATGTGGCATCACAGATAGTATAGATCTACGCTCCACGAGGACTGCGCTTGGGCGTGCACATCTTGGGTAGCCCGTGCAATGCCCCAGTGGGGCCCACCTCGGCTAGGGGGGGATTACTTAGCCGAGAGATCGACTCCACGGGTGCGACGCGCGGGCATGCCCCATTTTAATTGCCCCTGCAATGCCCCGGTGGATCCACTTCGTCAATGTGTGGGCAGAGTAAGCATAGATGTGGACTCCACGGGGCGACGGGAGGACATGGACCTAAATTGCGTCTAATAACGTACAAATTGCGCGAAATTTTTTTTAGTGCAAACAATATTAAGGAAAATATGTGTCCCATTTATGCCATTAATAAAAAAAAAAAGCATTTTTCTCTTGCAGTCTCCCCTTAGGTCGAACAGCAACCGACCCTACGTACCAATGGAACCGAGCAAGCAGCGGTAAAGGTGCATGGTCACGGCGCTCCTCGCCTCTGGGGGTTTGCCGTCACCAATCAAGCAGTGAATGCGCCGAATTCTTGAGCTTTTTTTCATACAGGATTTGTTTAGCCGGTGACAGCATAACCACAAAAAAGTGCCGTGACGATGGACTTTTGCCACTGCTTTATTGACTCCATCCGATCGTGCATCAGAGTTAATGCCATTTTATAATCCGACGTTGAGCGCAGCAAATGCAGTGTAGAGCAGAAAATGCGCCTTTCATTGGCCGCCGAGCGGAAACTCGATATCTGCGACCAATCAGGATCTGCGTGCGTTGCGCTAAGCCGCTTTTGCTGCGCTCAACGTCAGAGTATAACATAGCCTTTAAGGTAAAACGGAGTACAACGCGCAAGCTCTGTCAAAAGACGAAAGAACCTTCACAATTCAAGCGAGCGTAAATAGATCTGCCACTCGTGACAGCTATTCTGCGAGAGAGCACTATCCTTCTCAGCAGCTACGAATAGCCTGTATATTTAGCCAGTTTCCGATTGTCAAAACGTCCAAAGAAGCGAGCCCAGCTTTCACGGCTAAATGGTGTGACGGCAAGTATTCTGTTCAACCCTGTGTCCGTTATCCGGCCGCATGGAACAGAAAGGGCTTGCAGTAAAACATGCTTATATACAGTGGTACATCTTAACAAGCCCGAGTAGCAGAAAATTGGCTTTGAAAATGTTCCCATGTGGGTCCCACGTCAGGTTTGCAGGTTGGGCCCAAGGAGGTCCCTCTTGGGTATGTCACCTGGACTGCCCTCCGGGGACCTTCAGGGGTCTGGTGTGCAGGCACATGGGCTTCCCTGATGGTACCCATTGTGAGCCTACGTGGGTGGCACACATAAGATTATCGCGGGTAGCGTGAACCCGTTCGTGGTAATTTCATTATGACGAACGCTAGACAAATTTGGATCTTTTATCATGTTACAACTCCCCTGCAACCTAGGGTCTTGCACTGAATCCTAAATTGGGCATGCTTCACTTATGCAGTGTCCCTTCAGGAAATAAAATTGTGAATTTTGTGATCACCATATGAGAATCACGAAACGTTATCCTCGCGCAGGATAAAATATCTCGGCTTGCTAAGATCTATTCATGCACCGAGAGTATCGAGGCTCTTACAGTCCGGCGCGGTGGCACCGCTCACCTGAAATTGTTTGTCCCCGGAAATACATAACTAACCTAAACAATTTTAGTATTCTATCTTTATTTTTGTGTGGAAGTAAAAATTTCTATTTTATTTTAAATATAAATTATACCGGAAAGTAAAACTTCACACTGCATCATCTTTTCTCGAATCACGAGTCTCTAGTATATCTCTTTGTACGCTGTATGTAAAATGCTGTATATAGTTTCTATTCACTTTAAGTGTGTGACCGATTGATCTATTTGTCAGTGACCTCATCTGAGTAGAAATATATGAAAGATGTGTGTTAGTTTCCTGAAAGTGGAACTCAGAGTCACTTTTCGCATAGGGCACTGCTAAGTGTAGGCTTTGAAAAAGGACCCTATTTTGGGGAGTTGTGCCTTCTTTCTCAATAAAATAATGCAACATGTTTTTAATAGAAATGAATGCCCAAATAGAGTATGACAGGGTACCCAAATTTAAAAAAAAAGATCGAAGGTGGCGTTTTTTTTTTATTTGCATTGGAATTTTTCGTTGTTCGATTTTTTCCCCATGTTTGCCTAAATATATCCCGACTATCGTATCACTCAAGTACTTCATTTAATTTTTACATAATAGCCATATACAAGTAGAATACTACTTGAAAAGTATATAATGATAATGCAAATATTTCATGAGATACAGGCCTCCCAACTTTGACATTTGTCGTTCGAGCAGGCATTTTTGGCAATGTTTAGAACAATAAATAAAATTTAAATCATTATCATTACTTCTTATTACAAGCAAGCTGTACCCACCCACAGATTGTTTTTGAAAAGTATTAGATTTCTTCTTACATTACCCTTCTAGTTATCCACGTTCAAACGTGCCCCCTCCATCAGTGCGCGTTGATGCAACTGTCCACCTCTTCATTCTTTACGATTTTTGCTGTCCCAAAATTTTTGTTCTGGTTTTGAAGTGTGGATTCGTTTATACCAGACTCTAGACAACGGCATATAAAAACAACAGTTGATTTAAAAATGTTGACCAGCCACCCTTTGGTCAATCTTATTTAAAATCACCCTATATGCATCTGTTTTGTGCTTCGTTTGAAGTCGGTGTACAATTCCCCGGATTGTATGTCAATATAATTATTTGGCTTACAACTAAAATTGTGAATATTAATGTTTCAGATATTGATTATTCCATTTAAAACACTAAATTAAAAATGAAATAAAAAACTTGTCACGTTGTGTAAAAAGTCAAGTCCCAATAGGAGTGTTTCTTGGTACGAGTATGCCGGCATGGGAAGCATTCCATATACAAAGTGGCCTGTAACGAGCTGGCGTAGCGTAGATTTTTACTTATGAGCAGTTGGCGTCAGACGATTGGGCTTAAGACAAGTTTATCTAGAACCATAACATCAAATTGAATTTCGGGTGGTAAATTCCTTTATGCAGGCAGTGCCTAAGATTCACACAGCGAAAGGGTAAAAATATCTGACAACCATGTTTTATTTGTTGTTTTTTTGTTTCGATAGCTCATTTCCAGCATACCTCAGAAGCTAGATTTCTGGTTTATTCTAACAGTACTAAACTTTGCGAGGCTGAATATTTCTAAAATATCGAAGCACCTTCGACAGGTGCGAGCTATTGTAAAACAGCTAAATATCCTCCTGCGGAACCTCGTAGAAGTGCCGATAAGGATTTCCGTTGGCGTTGGCCGGTTTGCTTTGAACGTCATTTTTCGGATTATGTTTGAAGACTGAATAATCTCAATAAGTTTATAAACATTTGCATCTAAGTAAAAGCAATATTAGTGTACAAAATGCATTGCTCGTCAGCGTGCAGTAGAAAAGGTAGAAGTTTATTATAGTAACTTCAAACTGTGCGGTATATCTCGTGCTGAGACCCGTCTCGGAGAATGACACAGTGCACTGGTTCAACAACACGCAAAGTCTGTAAAGGCTGTGTCACATTGAGGAAACACGGCGGAAACATCAACAAAACATGTTTCTCAACAGTCGGGAAACATGTCGGCTGTCAGCTCTGTTGCCCGACAACCCTGTCACATTGAGGAAACAGCAACATAACATGAACGACAGCGACAATGTTGTCTCGGTGTGACAGCTTTTGGCAACGGAAACCTCGGCAACTTGTGTCGGACGACACGTGTTGCCCATTTCGGTGGCTGAGCGAATTTTTTTCCAGCAACACGGCAACATCTATATTTTTTTAGTACAGATAGTCGCACGAGAATACTTCAATAATTGACAACTCCCCGAATCCAACGCCGGTAGGCCTCGGAATCTTCCGGAGCCAGCTCCCGCATCAAATTCTCATAGTCACCTTGTTGATGCACTCTTGCGAGCCACTCGCTGGTCCATTTTGAACGCGGCTTCTTGCGCGGCGGCAGCTGATCGTCAGAATCATCTGAATCGATGGCACAAAGAAGCACCAAAGCAGAAGCTGCTGCTGTGGCCGGCGCGTATGCCATCCTGCAAGGGTCTAGCCCCGTAGCAGAGCGCAACCGCCAAATCCAGAGAACACGAGACGGTTCGCGCGGCTGATGGATCGACTACGGTACTGCGACGGCGATGAGACGGCGATCCAAAATGGTAACGATTCGAGGGGCGAGCGGAGCCAGTGGATCTGAGCAGAGCCGTATATTAGGAGAGTTTGGACAATAGGCGGAGCAAAGGCCGCCGCCAGCGCCGAATATTCCCCCCACGCTTAGAGCGTAAACTAAATTTGTGACACAGCGTCGACCAATCAGGAGACCTCTAATCCATCTCACAAAAGTCGACAGTGAAGACAAAGGCACAGGCGCGTGAGCCTAGCTCAGCGAAACGCTATTGTTTGTACGAGACCTCGTGCATAGGAGGCACTTTCCAAAGCCACGCGCTCGTGCCCATGCCTTTGTCTGCACTGCTAGAACAGAGTCCTGAGACTGGCTGAAAGAAAGCAGTGCAAAGGGTGGGGTGCGCGAGCGTCTTGAGACGCGGAGTTCCGCTCGGCACGGCTCAAATTATACTTCGTTTCACTTTACCTGCGAGCGAAGCCAAAGCTAGAAGCGCGAGACCAGCGCTTTTTGCATTTCTCCCCAGCTCGCGCGCTCGAGCAAAGCCTGAACGCACGGAGCTTCCGTGCTCGCGCTTCCAGTTTGCCTTCGCTCGCACATAAGGTGAAACAAAGTATAGTCGTGGCACAAATTTAGAGCACGCGACCACCGCTAGGGGCTGTTTCGCGGCCTGTGGTTGGCCCGAGATGCTCGCCTATTCAAACCAATGTATGGCCAAACTCTCTCAATAAACGGCTCTGGATCTGAGCAGAGCCGTTTATTGAGAGAGTTTGGCCATACATTGGTTTGAATAGGCGAGCATCTCGGGCCAATCAGAGCCGTATATTAGGAGAGTTTCGACAATAGGCGGAGCAAAGGTCGCCGCCAGCGCCGAATATTCCCCCCACGCTTAGAGCGTAAACTAAATTTGTGACACAGCGTCGACCAATCAGGAGACCTCTAATCCATCTCACAAAAGTCGACAGTGAAGACAAGGCACAGGCGCGTGAGCCTAGCTCAGCGAAACGCTATTGTTTGTACGAGACCTCGTGCATAGGAGGCACTTTCCAAAGCCACGCGCTCGTGCCCATGCCTTTGTCTGCACTGCTAGAACAGCGTCCTGAGACTGGCTGAAAGAAAGCAGTGCAAAGGTGGGGTGCGCGAGCGTCTTGAGACGCGGAGTTCCGCTCGGCACGGCTCAAATTATACTTCGTTTCACTTTACCTGCGAGCGAAGCCAAAGCTAGAAGCGCGAGACCAGCGCTTTTTGCATTTCTCCCCAGCTCGCGCGCTCGAGCAAAGCCTGAACGCACGGAGCTTCCGTGCTCGCGCTTCCAGTTTTGCCTTCGCTCGCACATAAGGTGAAACGAAGTATAGTCGTGGCACAAATTTAGAGCACGCGACCACCGCTAGGGGCTGTTTCGCGGCCTGTGGTTGGCCCGAGATGCTCGCCTATTCAAACCAATGTATGGCCAAACTCTCTCAATAAACGGCTCTGGATCTGAGCAGAGCCGTTTATTGAGAGAGTTTGGCCATACATTGGTTTGAATAGGCGAGCATCTCGGGCCAACCAGAGCCGTATATTAGGAGAGTTTGGACAATAGGCGGAGCAAAGGCCGCCGCCAGCGCCGAATATTCCCCCCACGCTTAGAGCGTAAACTAAATTTGTGACACAGCGTCGACCAATCAGGAGACCTCTAATCCATCTCACAAAAGTCGACAGTGAAGACAAAGGCACAGGCGCGTGAGCCTAGCTCAGCGAAACGCTATTGTTTGTACGAGACCTCGTGCATAGGAGGCACTTTCCAAAGCCACGCGCTCGTGCCCATGCCTTTGTCTGCACTGCTAGAACAGCGTCCTGAGACTGGCTGAAAGAAAGCAGTGCAAAGGGTGGGGTGCGCGAGCGTCTTGAGACGCGGAGTTCCGCTCGGCACGGCTCAAATTATACTTCGTTTCACTTTACCTGCGAGCGAAGCCAAAGCTAGAAGCGCGAGACCAGCGCTTTTTGCATTTCTCCCCAGCTCGCGCGCTCGAGCAAAGCCTGAACGCACGGAGCTTCCGTGCTCGCGCTTCCAGTTTTGCCTTCGCTCGCACATAAGGTGAAACGAAGTATAGTCGTGGCACAAATTTAGAGCACGCGACCACCGCTAGGGGCTGTTTCGCGGCCTGTGGTTGGCCCGAGATGCTCGCCTATTCAAACCAATGTATGGCCAAACTCTCTCAATAAACGGCTCTGGATCTGAGCAGAGCCGTTTATTGAGAGAGTTTGGCCATACATTGGTTTGAATAGGCGAGCATCTCGGGCCAACCAGAGCCGTATATTAGGAGAGTTTGGACAATAGGCGGAGCAAAGGCCGCCGCCAGCGCCGAATATTCCCCCCCACGCTTAGAGCGTAAACTAAATTTGTGACACAGCGTCGACCAATCAGGAGACCTCTACTCCATCTCACAAAAGTCGACAGTGAAGACAAAGGCACAGGCGCGTGAGCCTAGCTCAGCGAAACGCTATTGTTTGTACGAGACCTCGTGCATAGGAGGCACTTTCCAAAGCCACGCGCTCGTGCCCATGCCTTTGTCTGCACTGCTAGAACAGCGTCCTGAGACTGGCTGAAAGAAAGCAGTGCAAAGGGTGGGGTGCGCGAGCGTCTTGAGACGCGGAGTTCCGCTCGGCACGGCTCAAATTATACTTCGTTTCACTTTACCTGCGAGCGAAGCCAAAGCTAGAAGCGCGAGACCAGCTCGCGCTTCTAGCAAAGCCTGAACGCACGGAGCTTCCGTGCTCGCGCTTCCAGTTTTGCCTTCGCTCGCACATAAGGTGAAACGAAGTATAGTCGTGGCACAAATTTAGAGCACGCGACCACCGCTAGGGGCTGTTTCGCGGCCTGTGGTTGGCCCGAGATGCTCGCCTATTCAAACCAATCTATGGCCAAACTCTCTCAATAAACGGCTCTGGGGCCAACTACAGGCCGCGAAACAGCCCCTAGCGGTGGTCGCGTGCTCTAAATTTGTGCCACGACTATACTTCGTTTCACCTTATGTGCGAGCGAAGGCAAAACTGGAAGCGCGAGCACGGAAGCTCCGTGCGTTCAGGCTTTGCTCGAGCGCGCGAGCTGGGGAGAAATGCAAAAAGCGCTGGTCTCGCGCTTCTAGCTTTGGCTTCGCTCGCAGGTAAAGTGAAACGAAGTATAATTTGAGCCGTGCCGAGCGGAACTCCGCGTCTCAAGACGCTCGCGCACCCCACCCTTTGCACTGCTTTCTTTCAGCCAGTCTCAGGACGCTGTTCTAGCAGTGCAGACAAAGGCATGGGCACGAGCGCGTGGCTTTGGAAAGTGCCTCCTATGCACGAGGTCTCGTACAAACAATAGCGTTTCGCTGAGCTAGGCTCACGCGCCAGTGCCTTTGTCTTCACTGTCGACATTTGTGAGATGGAGTAGAGGTCTCCTGATTTGTCGACGCTGTGTCACAAATTTAGTTTACGCTCTAAGCGTGGGGGGAATATTCGGCGCTGGCGGCGGCCTTTGCTCCGCCTATTGTCCAAACTCTCCTAATATACGGCTCTGGATCTGAGCCTAGCCGCCTATTATTCGTTTCAGCTTCGGTCCAGACGCAGCCGATGCTACAAGCGCGAGCATGTGGCCCAGAACAGTGCTTGCACTGCACGAGCGCGCGTGCTTGGCAGGGATAGAGGCAGCGCGCAGGAGAGGAGGCAATTTGTGTCCTTCCGACACGCTTTCCCGGTGTGACAGCATGCTCCCCGAGTGTCGGAGAACAAGTTGGGAAACATGGTTTTCGGACGACAGCAACATGTTTCCGGACTGTTGCTGTTTCTGCAATGTGACAGGGTCCCCGAAAACATGTTTTCCTCGTGTTGAAGGACAAAGTTCTCCGACTGTTTCCGCAGTGTGACAGGGCCATAAGAGCTCGAGAACCCAGGGCAAGGGAAGGATAGGCTGGAAAGGAGGAAGCACCATATTGAAAATAACACTTCAGCCCTGATGTGTTATGGGACCCTCTTAGCGATTTAAATCGCTTAAGCCCATCAAATACCTCAGCCCTACAATCCCCTTCAGTCTATTAAACCTCAAACTCCTTCAGCCTGTCATACCCTTGAGCTTTTCAGACTCCCTCAGCTCTTCAATCCTTTAGACACCCACCGAAATTACTGGGAACCATAGACCAAAATGTAGTTTAAAACGTTATTGGCAATTTATTTCAGCCACCGAGTTTGAATGCATGTGTGGGGGCCGCGATGTCCTACCACGTTATTCAAAGTGAGGACATGTTTTAACTCAAAAAGAAGACAAAAACCTACGTTTGCTCAAACCTGGGTGAAAGCAACTGTAGACGAAATCTATCAGACCAAATAGGGACAAGCGAGTTTTTTGTCGAAAAAAAAAAAAATATATATATATATATATTTCAAGGCACTCAAAAATGCCGCTGGGTAGATGTCTGAGATGTACGTCAGTTCAACTAATAAAACCGAGCAGGTGCACCACACGGACACATACACACTGTCAGTCACAGGTCTACGAAAACCACGAACGTGCAACCAACATACGAAGCCGTTGAGAAATCCTGAGCACAGTCACGGTGTCGTCTACGGCGTCTATTTTGCTCGCTGAATACTTCGGGAGCCGGTACGACGAGGGATTTAATTCAATAAATCTTTACCTAACGATCATCATCTGCAGATGTTAGGGCACCCGCCCGGTGGTGGGCATCCTTCGCCCGTGATATCCTGGCTGCGGCTCGCTTTTCAGGCCCAAGTCACCAGGTCTTGCTGATCCCTGGGTCCGGGCAGATCAGGCACTGCTCGTACGATGGGGTGAGATCGGGAGTGAGGCCCTGCCCCTGTTGGCATTCCAATACCTGATGCTAAAGGGTGCCGGGAGAAGGATTGAAATTACGGGTGGCAGGGTATCGAGCGGGATAGATGGCGTGAAGAAGGGTGCTGTGGGGAAATGTTTTGGCCTGCAGCCTTCGGAGGGCGGTGGCTTCATCCCCTGATAGTCTTGGGTGAGGTGCCGGGTATTTTCTCCGGTCGTGACGGTAGTGGGCTAGTATGTCAGAATGCTTGATGAGCACGTCGGTTGAAGGGGGAAGGGGGGAGGGGGGGGGGGGGGGGGGCAACAGGCGACGTTGTTCCCTCTTGGGTAATGGCCCGGTGCGTATGGCCGCGGGCAGCGGCATGTGCCACCTCATTACCTTCGAGGAATGTGTGTCCGGTTACGTAAACGAGGTGTACTTTGGGGAGCCGGGGTCTGGTCTTGAGGACGCAAACCGCTGTTTTGGAGGTGCGTCCCCATAAATAATTGCGGCAGGCTGCGCTTTGTGGTAGTATCATCGCCTGTCGTGGCGGGTAGGGCAATGGCAGTTTTTTTGGCGGCTTCTGTAGATGTTGCCCGGACGGTAAGGGCGGTCATTTCTAGCCCTGCTGCATTGTTACACAAACAGAATTGGCTGGCTGATGCGGATACGGGGACGCGTTGGTGTATCTTGCAGTTGGGCCATCGCCGTATTTGGTGCGCATGGTTTGTGCTCTAGCGATCCGTCGAGCCTTGATGTGAGCCTAATTCATGTTTTTTTTTTTATCTTGACTATACGAATGGCTTTTCTTAGGTGCAGAGGTACTCGTTTTTTTTATGTTCTTTCAAGGAGGGTGTCAGGTAGCCTAACGTACTCAGGGGGGGTCGTCCGGAGTGTTCATTTAAGGCGTTCGTACTGGAAGATGTGATGTGCCTCTTTTATCTCTTTTCAAGTGTTGTGGATTCATAGTCGCAACAAATTCTTCGTTGAAGTCTTGGGAGGTAGTCCTAAGGAAGTTTTTGTGTGCTTGGCGCGGGGAAATATTAAGCTTTGCTTTTTTGGTCGTTTTGAGGGCCAAGTAAGGCGCGCCATAGGCAACTCGGCTAACGAGTGTGGCTTGTACAATGCGTAATGTGTCAGATTCATGCCAAATCTTTGATGTGATATACGGTGTATTAGGTGCATGAGTTCGGAGAGTGTCTCTTGAAGCGGTGCAATGGTGTGGACGCCCGATCCGTTTTGGGGGATCGTGAAGCCCAGGATGCGGAGGCGTGGAACGTTGGGGACTGGTTTTCCTGCTATGGTGATCGCCAGAATCGGGATGCTTCGTGTGCGTTGCTGCGCCGTCTTGGTCCAGAGAGTAACAAGAGCAAATTTTTCCGTAGCACACTCAAGGCTCCGGAAACTGAGATACCGATGTGTTTGTTCGATGACACTTTGCATGGCGTCCTATCGCTTGCCCATGGATCCCGTAGGGGTCTACAGGGTGAGGTCATTCGGGTTGAGTGCTTGCCTTAGATGCGGGATATTCTGCAAGAGGGGGAGAGGGTCCTTCATAGCGATGTTAAACAGACGTGTTGATATCACGAAGTTTTGAAGGGTGCCTCTTGGGATGGTCTTTAATGTGTTCGAGCGGGTATGTCTGATGCCGATGGTTTCAGTACAACCGTTGAGGAAAGCCGTGACATAGTCGTAGATTCGTCGACCTTAATCGATGGAGGTTAGTCCCTGAAGGATGGTTTGGTGGGAGATGTCTAAATAACCCTTGATGTCCAGGGCATGTATGCAACGCTTCTGCGTGCTAGTGAGCCGATCGATGATTTTTTTTTTGTTCAGTTGCAAGAGGACACTTTCGGTGGAAAGATGGGGTCGAAATCCGTACAAGGTGATCAGGAAATGGCCGCCGTCTCTGATATAGGGGGAGCGGCGGTTTTGCAGGAGCCTTCTCACACAGGACGTGAGGGAGATGGGTCGTGGATTAACTGGTGCAAGCGGTTTTCCCGGTTTTGGTATTAGGGCGATGTCGACATGCTTCCCCAGGAAGGGCAGCGTTGCGGCTGTCCTACGTTCGTTAATATAACTTAGGAGAGTCTCCTCTGCAGTGGCGTTGAGTTTCCGGAGCAACTTATTATTAATTGGTCCTTGTCTGGCGTGGTACTTCTGATTAAGTGGTAAACCGCTGCTTCCATATCCACGAGCGTGAAGGGGGCGTTCATTTCGGGATTGGGAACATTCATGTACGGTTGGGCGGAGGCTGGGCCTTGTCGCTTGTATCTTGCCACGGTTTATTGAGCTCCTCAATGATGTTTTTTTCTGCGCCATGGTAATTTTGAATATGCCGTCTGAGCTGATGGGCTATGACTGATCTGAATTCTTTGTTGCCTATAGACCGACACGCTGTTTACAAACAAGCCCGCGTTTGCCCACACCAGGTGTGGGCACTGCGCGTGCGCAGGAACCGAATTCGCGTGAAGTAAAGCGTCTGCGCATGCGCAGTGCCGTCGACAGCGCCACCGCAACTGCATGACGTCAGGGCCGCGTGTTGGTCTATAGGGACTGACAGATGTGCCCTGTGCGCCGAGTGCCGAGGGTACCTTGGAGCTTCGTGCAGAACTGCGACCAGTTCTGTTGGCTGAGGTGTTTGGCAAATGTTGCCGCTTCTTGTGTTATCTGGGCTATGCGAAGGCGAAGTTTTCGGTTGGTTTTCCGTTTTTCCAGTGTTTCGTCAGCCCTCGCAGAGCCTCCTACAGTTTAGGTTTAGTCTTGGTTTAACGGTAATTTCTTGGTATGTTTTTAGCTGCCTCCAACATTTATGTTGTCCATTCTTCAATCACGTGAATGGGGCTCGTCGGTGTTGTTTCCCGGAATTTTTTTAATCGGTGAGACAGGCAGTGTTTTATTTATGGTGCGGCCTTATGATTGGGGCGCTCTAGCTGTACGATATAATAATCATTGCTGAATGTTTCTGTGAGGAATTCCCAGGTTGGATCTTTGAGTCCATAGGTAAGCATAAGGTCCTGCGTAGTGTCTCGTGAGACACTATTACCCAACTGAGTGGAGTTATGGAGATATTACACAAGTGAAGGTTCTGTCTAATATCGTCATGGAGTTTCTGTCTTTTTTTTTAGAGCGCAGCTCTTAGGCGCCCGCTTCCGGCTTGAGTGGCGTCGCCGTCGGCGTAACCGCACGGTGCATTATAAGAAATTTCCCATAATGCACCGCGCATTCTAGGGGGGGGGGGGGGGGGGGTCACGTGACCTCCGAGATCACGTGACTCCCCTCTCCGAGGTCACGTGACCCCCCCCCCCCCCCCCCCGAAGTTACGTGACCCCCCTCCCCCGAGGCCACGTGACCACCCCCCCGGAGGAGGTTGAAGAGTGAGGGGAGGAGGAACAGATGGAGGAGGGGGAGGGATATACCCTCCCCTGAGTACCTTTCCCTCATCCTCCTCAAGAGCTGCGCTCAAATTCGGCGTTACAGGGAGTTTTAAATGGCTTTCACTTTTTTTGTCCCTATGGATTGTGTAATGCGAGTTGAAAATACGAATGATCACCAGTCCGTGCCCTTTTGTTCTTTGTTCGACGGTCTTGAAGAGGCGGTTAGTTTCGTTCAGGGGTGACAATGGGGGTCTATATATGTTGAAGATGAATTGGCGGCGTGTGTCTTCTTTTTTGGGGATTAGCTGTACGAAAACGTAGTCCAAGGTTGTAGGGAGGGTCTGTGCTTGCGCTGTCTGGCTTGCCTAGACCAGAGCCGTATATAGAGAGCGTTCGACCATTTATTGAGAAGCAGAGGAGGCAAATGAGGAGGCGGCATTGGCCGAAAGCGGTCTGGGCATGTTCCAGTGCGTCTTCACAGATTCGAATGTTGCCAACCAGAAGCCCGAAATAAATAAGTGCGTCGGAGTATCTCTGGGCATGGGCGTATCAACCGGGGGGGCAAGGGGGGCGCTTGTCCCCCCTCCCCCCCCCCCCCCAGTTCTCAAAGGGGGGGGGGGGGCAAGCGCATGTGTTTTGCCCCCCCAGAAAAAGCCGCCACTGGGCAGGACAAACACTGGCCGGCATCGCCCAAGGGATTCCAAGTCAAAGAACAAAGAGCGGGTTGGTGAAAGTACAAGAGTCAAAAAAATAATAAAAACACTTAAGGACAAGGACAGACAGCACAGTTCTTTCAACTAGCAGCACAAATTTACTTATGTCTCCTTCAATACGTACTATCGTCCTCCTAACTTTTGAAACTATCGAGGAAGTTACGGAAAAAAATTTATATATTTATATACGCCTAGAAAAAGGACAAAATCCCCAAATACACTACAAGATAAAGACAAAGAAAATAAGAAAGAAAAAAGTAAACACCATTGACGAAATCAGATAGAGGGCCATTTGACTCAGTCAGCTCTGGCTTCAGATAGTTCATCTCAACTCTGGACAACCCAAGAGAAAGAGCAGCGATGTTGTGTTCGTCACCTGCTATCCTCTATGCTTCAATAATCTCTCGGCCGAGCTTTTCCTTGTGTCTTCCAACTATGCTGGTGTCCTGGAACCGGGCTTCACAGTTCTTGCAGAGGCGTTGATGAAAAACTATTGGATGAAAAGAGTCGCTTGAAGCACGGGAAACCTCGAGGACGTGCTCTCGTAAGCGGGTGTTCAGGCAACGTCCTGTCTGACCAATGTATCGGTCACCGCATGAAAAAGGGATGGAGCATATTACTCCCTCTTCACAGGGAACGGTCTCATTGGCATGTCTGATGGAACATCCTTTGGGGGCTTCGTTGTTGTTCACTCGCCTGCAAAGTTGTTTTAGGCGCAACTTGCACGAGAAGACAATCGAAGTGTTGAAGCGCGCTGCAATTCCCTTCAGTCTGCATGCAGAGTTGTGCACATATGGTATGGAGATAACATATGTGAAACCTTACTATATATAGCGCGGGGCCTTTGGTGGCTAAAGTTATCTGAACAAGAATAGTGCTCAGAAGACCTTGCGGATAACCAGCTTTGAGGAGACGTTCTTGTTGTTTTGCAATGCTTAAGCTTAAAAAGTGAGAACATGATTTGGCGCCAGAGGATGAAAGGAGAGACCGAATGATTCCATGTTTTACCAATTTAGGATGGGAACTGCAAAATGGAAGAATAGGTTTCCGAGATCGTTGTTGGAAGGCCCAACAAATGCCGGTCGGAAGAAGATGGAGACGAAGATTGAGATACTGGAGACCATCGCCTGAGCTGTCTTCCTTTGTGAAATTCAGGCCTGAAGATGAAGAAGTAAAGGCTTGAACTACAGATTCAGAAGAAACTGAGATCCGGTGCATGACTAAATATCATCCACGTAACGAAAAACATGGAAGACGAGAGTCAACTCTTCAAGGCGAGCTTTGATCTCCCGGTTCACATACAGAAGAAAGATTTCGCTGAGGACCGGAGCGAGGCAGGAGTCTATGCAAACACCTTTCTTTTGCCTGAGAATTCCCTTCCCATGTTTGACAAGTGTTGATTGTAGATATAGGGCCAAAAGGTATAGGAAACCCCGTTCGGATACCCCAGATGAGTTTTGAAAGTCGCAAGGGCCATGTTCGTGGATGGCACTTGATACATACTCCATTAGAAATCCGGGATCTAATCGGTAACATAATTCCTCAATGTCTAAGGAAAACATGGTATAGGCCTCGGGAGTAGAATGGAGGTCATGAAGACGAGATACTAGTTCTGTGGAGTTGGCAACTCGGAAAGGCTGGTTGAGACTGATCGATGACAGATGGTTTTGCAGAAAAAGAGCAAGAGGCTTCTGCCAGCATCCCTTTTCTGAAATGATGCTTTTGAGGGGAACTCCTTCTTTATAGGTTTTTGCCTTGAAAAACACAGTTAGATATTGCCTGGAAGGAGCCCCAATGGCAGCTTTAAGAGACGGGAGATTAAGGGAGCAACAAAGTTGCTTTGCCTTTGAGCGAAGAGAGCCTGAATTGGCCTAGTCTTAAAGAGTATCAAAATTATTTTTAATGCCTGGCTCACCTTCTGTCCACTGTAACCTTTATCTAAGATGACAAAAACACCAGTTTTATCTGATTCCAGTGGTTTCAGGTGACATGTTTGAAATTATTCGACTGTAGCCTGGATTAGAACTTTGCCCGTAGGTGGAGGAGGATGGGCGCAGACGGATCGGACTCCAGCATCAAGAAATGCTTGCCGGTCTTGTTGTGGAATGTGAGTCGCAACAGAATGGACTGAAGTTAGTTGGTCGACCCTTGTAGTTGGAATGTTCGGAGAAAACTTGGGACCCTTGGAAAGGAGATCCAAGGTGCCAGGGCTGAGTTGATGGTCGCATAGAACAACCGGAGGCTCAAATTTCGTTTGGAGGGTCTTATGGTGAGAACTGGTCACACTGGTGACAACTTTCTTCCATGAAGATTCGAGAAGATTGGACGCAGCTTTTTGGAGAAACCGGAAAGATGGGTGGGTTCCATAAGCTAGACCAAAGATCATGTTCATCTGTTGAGGGAGGATCGTCTCCATTAGGCGTAACTGTTGTGACACCTCCCTCCTTGAAATCTGCATGAGTCTAGTCGGTAAAACATGGAATCATTCGGTCTCTCTTTTCATCTTCTCGCGCCAACTCATGTTCTCACTTTTTGAGCTTAAGCATTGCAAAACAACAAGAACGTCTCCTCAAAGCTGGTTATCCGCAAGGTCTTCTGGGCACTATTCTTGTTCAGTTGATTTTAGCCACCCAAAGGCCCCATGCTCCATGTAGTAAGGGTTCACATGTTATCTCCATACCATATGTGCACAACTCTGCACACAGACTGGAGGGAGTTGCAGCGCGCTTCAACACTTCAATAGACCCTTGCCGAAAGTCAGTCTACCCACCCTGTGCAAATCCAAACCCGACGCTTTAATGGCGACACTATACAGCTTTTCCACACCAGAAAATGCGAAGGTCTTCGAAAGTATAGAGCAGAAGGGGGAAAAGGTGTTGGTCCCCTTACGTCACCTTCGACTCACGAAATCGAGGGTGCTTGACTTAGCCGAGCACGATCTTCTATCACCGCCATTAGAGCGGCAATATTGGGGCTCTTTGGACTGCCACGAGGTGACTCTGACTTTTGAAAAGGGTCTATTGTCTTCTCGTGCAAGCTGCGCCTAAAACAACTCTGCAGACGGGCGAACAACAACGAAGCCCCAAAGGATGTTCCATCAAACATGCCAATGAGACTGTTCCCTGTTAAGAGGGTGCGGTATACTCCATCCATTTTTCTTGCGGTGACCGATACATTGGTCAGACAGGACATTGCCTGAACACCCGCCTGCGAGAGCACGTCCTCGAGGTTTCTCGTGCTTCAAGAGACTCTTTTTATCCAATTGGCGACGTGAGCGATCGAAAGCGTTGCTGTGATCGGTCTTTCACGATAGGCCGAATGCTGACTATGACGTCAGCAAAGGATTTCCCATCGACGGAAATAAGAGAAATGGAATAACTTCAATTTTGACGGTGTTGGCAGTGTTGGTTTGAGAGTGCTTTGATTTCAAGCTTCCACCATGCTCTTTACAAACACCATCGAACTCGTTGTTCGCAAGGTAATGACGTCGCAAAAGGTAACCATAGGAGGGCGCCACCAAAACATCTCGCCGCCATTGTTGATCAACGCCTCTGCAAGAACTGTGAAGCCCGGTTCCAGGACACCAGCATAATTGGAAGACACAAGAACAAGCTCGGCCAAGAGATTGTTGAAGCATACAGAATAGCCGGTGACGAACAGAGCATCGCTGTTCCTTGTCTTGGGTTGTCCAGAGTTAAGATGAACTACCTGAAGCCAGAGCTTAATTAGTCAAAGGGCCCTCTATCTGATTTTGTCAATGGTCTTTCCTCTTTTCTCTCTTATTTTTTTTTTCGTTTTCATCGTGAAATGTATTTGGGGATTTTGTCCTTTTTCCAGGCGTATATGAATATATTAATTCGTTCCGTAACTTCCTCATTAGTTTCAAAAGTTAGGAGGGAGATAGGTCAAACCTCGATGTAACGAAGTCGGTAAAATTCGGAATTTACTCCGTTACATTAAATTTCGCTACATAGAAATTTGAGGCTAACGTTAAAGAACGTTTCCACAAATGTTTCTCGGGTGCACAAAACTCACTGAGGACGCCTCTATTTTGGTTGAAAGTAGTCAGTCACCTTTTTATGGGCCACTCTTGGCATTTTCATTGGCATCACACGATGTTCGCATAGCCAGACGGCAAGCATCGCGTCTTCGTCTTGCTGTGTGGTCGCGAACCGCCTCAAGACATCGATCGCGTCCACCACCTCACGGTTACTGAGCACATAGCTGGTATCTTGCTCATCAGGCTCGATGCCCTCCCCGTCTTGCGAGTTCCCACGAACATGCTATGCTATCGCCTCGTCGGTCACCTCCTCCGTCGCAATGACAGCAGAGTCGGCGTATAGAAAGTCGTCGAGGTCAACGTTGTCATGGGTCGCTCTATCGCCTTCGAGGCTCCATCGCCCAGGACAATGAGAAACGCACGCTTTTAGTTAGGCCTCGAAACGAACTACGCAGCGCGAACGAGCCAACGTTGAACAAGCCGACGGACGAAAAGGCGGCGGCTCTAGTGTCCTCTAGTAGCCGTTCTGTACATCACACTTACCAGATTAGGCCTGTTTCACCCTTTGCGCTTTATCGGGGACCCATTTCAGCGCATGTGCTTCCCAAAATCTTCTTTGGGACCCAAAAGGTTGTGACAAATTGTCCGTGAAACTTCGTTACATCGAAATTTCGGCAAACGGGACTTCGTTACATAGAGGTAAAGAATACATGGCGTGCATACACTTGCGGTTAGAAAAAGTTATGTACTTCGTTACATCGGGGGTTTCGTTACATAGAAGTTTGTTACATCGAGGTTTGACTGTAGTACGTATCGAAGGAGACATCACTAAATGTGTGTTGCTAGTTGAAAGAACTGTGCTGTCTGTCCTTTTTCCTAAGTGTTTTTATTCTTTCTTTGAGTCTTGAATACCAAGTGCACCATCCCCGCCCCTGGGGGGGGGGGGGGGGTTCTGGTTTGCCCCCCCCCACTCAAAAGCAAGTTGGTACGCCACTGTCTCTGGGGGACTGAAAATATAGTGCACGTGATGTATTAATCACGGTCATTCAATATCATTGTGGAAGAGCGCGACTAGCGGAACCAGTGACATAATCCGAACGCCAGGCGCCGAAGGCCGGGCATCTGCCGTCCGAGCTGTCACACTCTGTCCGAGCAAATCAGAGTTCGAGCGGCACATTCGTTTCTTACATCTTTCTGTCGTGATCATCATCGAAACATCACGTGCACCCCATTTTCAACAACTAAGAGTTGCTGCATTTACCCCTTACGCTCTTAATAAAACTCTTTCTTGCTACCTCCGCTAGGGATTCTTTTCGGCTTCTGGTTGGCCAAGAGAGCATGTCAAGCCCTCTATCTGCGTCTGGTGCACGCCCTGGCTCTGCCCGCTCCTGCCATTGACCAAACTCTTTCTATGCACGGCTTAGGTCTGGACCAGTGGCCGTTCGTGCGTCCGGATTGGTGATGTACACTCTAAGAAAAAGGGGGTGTACAGGGGTACTCCCCTTGTCCCATATGTAACTCCCCAAAACTACATTTCGTCGTTCTGTCCACTGACGTAGAGCTGGTGATACCAACTTTTACGAGCGGCTTGATAGTTGTTACTAAATAGCTAATGTGCGTATCAAAGACTAAAAAAAAAAATTACTGAGGTCTTGCAGCCGGGCCGAAAAAGCCTTGATTATCTTAATGTATCCTTTAATGAGTACATTATATATTTTAATAAGTTGTATCGGTCGACTATCAAGCCGCTTGTAAAAGTTGATATCGCCAGCTCGACGTCAGTGGACAGAAGGACGAAAAAGTGGAGTACCCGTGTACACCCCCTTTTTCTTAGAGTGTGCGTGGTGCACCCCCTGAGCATTATCTGATCTGTCCCAGTTTCCTGAAGAGTGATGACGGTCGGCGGATGTATTTTTTCAAACAGAGATCGTGAATTTTGCTTGCCGCGGTATGAGCGACAATCACATTGCTCAATCATCAGCGTTGTTGGGGGAGAACCCTTAGGGTTAAGCATTATGGTATTGTTCCCATTCATCGGTGGAGGGCGTTGTTCAAAGTGGATAACTGGGGGCGGTTTGCTTGGTCTTCATTCGGCCTTGCGCTCTACTTTCACATTGGCTTCCTGCCTTTTTTGATCGCAGCGATACGGCGTACTGTTGTTTGGCCACTGCCACACCAACTAGCACAAATTACCACTGTGCTACTAATTTTCGAGCCCTCCCATACCTTGTAGTGTTGGGAACACGGAGGGCTGTTTTGTTGGCTTCGGAGTGGGCGTTGCTTGCACAGTACTCTGCGCCGGTGCCTTCGTGATTGTTTCTAATTGGGTCAGTAGCTCATTTATGTGACGTTCTAACTTCTCAGTGCGTTCCGCTTGCACTTCATGTTGTTTCCTTAGTTACGTATTCTGCCGTCCTACTATAATATGATGCGAGGTTGTTAACTTGCACAGGGGCTGGCTGTGCTGGAAACCGAGTAATATCATTCGGTGCCGTTTCTTGGGGGGGGGGGGGGGGGGTAGCAATTTCAGACCAGCTTTTTTGTTGCGAAGGGGAGGGGCGTCGTTTGCCGTTGACTTGTGCTTGCGGGTAAGATGGTGAATGAGCTGCTGGATCGGGAGCCTGGTGTTGAGGCTGCCGCTGGTATATTCGGCGTAGTTCGGGCAAGGCACTCCCGGACGTGCAGTGGCGGTGGTGGTGGGCGGAGCTTCTTACGGCAGTGTTTGCTAACCGTGAAGTGGTCGAGTCCACACAGCTTACATTTTGGGGTGCTCTTGTGTTTCGGCGCTAGGTTTCGTTCATGACACTGCTCCCACACGGTCGCCTCTGGATTAGGGCAAATATCACGTCCATGCCCATTGTCACCACAGAGCGAGCGACACTGGATGTCTGTAGAGGCGGCAGCAAGTGTACAACACCTGAGCACGGATGTAGAAAGGGACGTGCGGGCCCTCAAATGTTACAACTAAGAGATGGACTTGCCTAGCTTTCTTGCCTGCAGTGTTTTATTTTACGTCCCGGAGAACCGATGATGTTCGGAAGCTGCTCCCTGATGATTCCGGAGTCTAAGCCGTACTACTCCCCGTACTGTTCCGGGGAAAGGCTTAACTTTCGGCGAGATTTCATACGTTGCGTCATTAGCGATGTGACGTCGCTAAGGGCGTCGTAGTGGGTGCTGGCCAAGATGAGGTTTTGAACTGCTTGCTCTTGAATTACCGGGCGTTGGTTGAAGGCTCCTCCGGGTATTCGTCCGACATGTTTTATGCTTGCTGTAAGTTGTCGATCGCTCCAAGCCGTGATAAGAAGTCTTTCTCGCGGGAAGTATATGACTTTATAACCGGTGTCGGGGAGTCGGGCTCGCGGAGCGCGAAGCAGCCAATAGGCCTATACCGCGGGCACCGCCTGCGTGTTCGTTCAAAAGGCTGGCTGCTTGGCTGTACGTCTGTCGCTGAGCAATTCCTTCCACGGGCCAGGGTGGGATTACGTGCGGACGCTTAGCTTTTTGAATTCCATTGTTTTTTCGTTGGGGTTTGGCTCCGTCGCTGGTGGGGATTGATCGTTCGCCGGGGTTTCCGGCGCGGCAGTTGCAGCCTCATCCGGCGCCCCCGCTCCCGTGGCGAGGTTAGGCCTAGGTTCTAAAGGCTGCGTGGTTCGGTCTTCAAGTGCCGTTTTTGGATAAATGGGTGGTCTGATTGCGATGAAATTGGGGCCAAGCGATCGGTCTTAATGTTAGGCAGGCGATAGTACTAATTGCAATGGCACTATCACACAGAAAACGCAAACGCGACATGGGCTCCCACCCTGCCGCCTTCAGGGTGGGAGCCCATGTGCCGTGCTTTTTGGCGTTCGGCCCCCTACGTCGACCTTCGTGGTTCAGATCAAGAAGATACCTTCTTGATCTACACACTCAACTGCTCTAGAAGATGAGTCCCACGCAAGAAACTTGAAGCCGACACTGAGCGTCCGTTCGTTGTTGTTCATTTAGTTTGCGCTGGTTGACGCAGAACAAATAGGGCGACCAGCTTCTGACGAAAGCTGTATTTCGACTGACTAAAACAGGTTATCTACAAACACACAGCGAAAAGCCCCTCTCCCATTTTCCCGACGCACCCTCTCTCCCTCGTGAGTGAGGACTTGGCTAAGAAAAACTCTGCAAGGGGGGAAAAAGCGGAAACCAGGAGAGTGGAAGTGGAGAGAAGCGACCTCCTTTACAGAACGGCTTTTATCGTGCGCGCCCCTTTCCCCCTCGGTGGAGCCGCCTCAGGGCCAGGACGGGAAGGGGCAGGCTAACACCACTTCAATTTCTAAACCTTGTGGCAACCGCCCGGAACAATATGGGCTAGTGCAATCCCCGATGCATATATCTTGAGGGGTCACGTGATATCCCCCACAGATCCGTTAAAACGATAATGATGGGTGCTGTGGTTTCACGGAAAGGCATGGGGCAGACACCACAGGCCTCTCAATAATGTATGGCGGGTCTCTTACGCCATTTAAGGTTTTGTAAACTTTACGTCTAGCTCCTTAAAAAAACAAACTTTTAAGGACATCTTAAATACGTAAATCATTTTTGATGGGTACGTGAAAAAATTTCAGAAATCTTAGTGGGTCCCATAGACAATTTTCGATAGAACTGGCGGAATCCTAGAAAGAGGGGATGTTTCTTCCTCGCCTCTCCCGCATTTCATCTCGTTCCTTTTCCCCAGCCTTCGTTTCCCTCGCCGTGGGTTCTTAGCCTGTCACCGACCAGTCATTTATTAAAAGTTTTCGACCGCGCCGTGACTCAAATGTTCCCACGCATACGCTGCGACGGCCTTTTCTCCGCGGCGGAGTGCTGTACGAGTGGCAAATCGCACCTGGCTCCCTCGCGGTGAAAATTTTCGCGGGCGATTTAGCACGGGGCGACCTGGCCCAATCCTTTGGATCCCCAGTTTGCCCGCAACCGAGACTGAGCAGAAGGACAAAAAAAAAAAAAAATAGCAGGGACAAACACGCTTCTAGACAGGGACCTGTCTGTTCACCTTTTTATCTGCCACAATAAGTTGGTACCTTTATTGGGCTAACCAACCTCAGGAGTCACGTAAGCACGAAATGTGCAAGTCGGTCAGTCCGTAAACGCTAAACAATCTCGAGAAAAAGGCGGAACTCGGTGCCATATATTGAAACCTGGTCACCTTCGTGGTAGCCGGTTTCGCTACGGACTGAGCTACGGGCCCAGCGCACAGAAACGGGAGGACCAAAAGCAGGTGGTGCGAGAAAGCGCGCGGAGTGGAGAGTCGTGAAAAGGGCAAGAAACGGAGGGGCAGAAACAGGTGATGCAATAAGAGCACGCGGAAGGAGGAGGAGTGGAAAGGAAATGAAAGCTCGTTTTGTTTCTCTCTCTTGTTGACCCACAAAATTCATAGCAAAGTCTTTGTATCTGGGGGGTGCTAAAGGGAAGGGCGCGCAGCATAAAAAACAAACAATGGTGCGAAGTAATATGTTTCAATAAAAAACACTGCCCTAGACACCACCTGAACTAAATGCGTCACCCTCACCCAGCTCTCAAACAATAAAAGTCACCCTGTTTTTTTTTTCCATCTCTTCCTTTGAGATGAAGGATTGGGGCGCTGCGGATGGTTTCGGTAAGGCCACCGTGTCCTGGTTGTACCGGATCCACATGGTTGCAAGTCCACAGGTAACGTTGTTTTGGGTTAGCAAATGAAGGCATGATTGTAGCAGTGATGACGAGATGTTTGAATAACGTGATGGAGACGTAAGACCGGACTGCACTTCAGCAAGGATGTCGGCGAAGGAGTCGAATAAAGTTGTTCAAGTTGGCGTGCTTCTGAATTACGGCATATTACACTTTTCACGTATTGAAAGGAAACCTACACAAAATTTCTAAAGAGTGTGGATGTGGAAATGTAAAATAATAATGAAAGAAACATCAATATCGATTGAGAAATATTCACGATTAGCCTAGCTATCGTACTAGCACGACCACATTTCTCTTGAGCTTTAGGTGATTGACAAAATTTGAATCTTCGCGTATATTAAATGTGGCAAGCGTGAAAATGTGATCTTGCGCCCATTAAGGACGCCGTTGTAATCAAACTCGATAACGAGTGTTGTGACATTCAAATTTACTGATGTTTAAAATGCAGAAAGCTTTTATTTTTCTTGTTCATTTACAACTAAATATCAGGACTATGAAACAAACAAGTTCTAGGCGAAAATTCTTCATGAAAAAGGGGAACACGAGGGACAAAAGACAAACACAAATCTCCAAACACAGCTAGGTGACTGGTGTGCGACCCACAAAATCAGCACAGATCGCCCACCCCTAGAGCCAGACCTGATCGGAACGAGCTACTGTGTCTTTCTAAGCTTCACGGTCCTTCGTGTTCAAATTTACGAGTTTTGCTTTACATGAAAACATTGTAATTATATTTAATAATTTGTTTTCTATTCCATAGAGAAGTATCACTTTTGTAAATGTGTGGAGAACAAGCTATGTTTCATGACCCATGATAGTGTTTTAATTAACTTCCCGGAGCGATCGAAAACCATTCCTATTTCCGTGTATACGATTGATATGCAAACATTGATATACAGCGGCCGATATAAAGGCAGGACGTCCGGCCGATAGAGGAGAGACGTATGCGCCTTGCAAGTGTTCGCATTTCGGTCTTCTGCGCATTGTAAAAGAGGTGTGAAGGTGGGAGAGGAGGTTATACTAAGCTCCGCCTCCTCTTCTAGTTGTTAGGCAAGAACGCATCGTACCGCTCGAGTTATTTTGTCTGTCCCTCTCTGAAAGGCGAAGGTCGAGCTCGCTCGTAAAGGTAGACAGGTGTCGAATAGCAGATGACGTTGCAAAGGAGCAGGCGACACTCAGATAGTGGGCCTCGGCGTCCCACTCTCTATCCATTCGAGCCAATGAGGGCTCGGCATTCTGACGTCACAGCTAACTCTGCGCAAGAAGCAGACGAACTTGCCCTCCGCATATCCGACGCCCGGCCGACACCCAGGCCGATCCGTACAGTACTCGCACGATATTGTGTGATATTTGAGCGAAGGTTTAATCCCTAGGGTATCACACAATAGTGTGCCAATATTAGTCGCGTGGCGAAACGACGGCACGCCAATGCTTGCCGGATATCGGAACGGGGTTAAAAAACGTATATTTGGCCGATAGCGAAAACCGATTCTCGGCCGCCACTGTCACGACACTGGCTAAGTATCTCCGTGCTGCTGGGCACGTTTCTAAGGCTCTGTCGCGAAAACGAAGCTTGCGAAAATTAAACAAATTTTAATATGCTTAAAGCCAAAATATTCAAACACATTTTTTTTTTTCGAGAAAAAGCTTTACACCTTACACTTTTATTTGCCGGTTTATAATGAAATATTCTCTGTATCATTGCCACCTGGCACAACATTCGTTACCGTGCTAGAAATATGAGTGCTCACCAGTTCAAAGGATGTGGGATAGAAATGTTGACACGGTTCTGACTTTGGGCTCCCCTGGGCGGAAGCTGTTACGAAAGCCGCTACTTGGTATTGAATGGCCTGCAGGTTCAGGGAGAGCACAAACGTAGACTTTGGATTCGGCACACTCAACATCTGAGCCAAACTGGATTTCTGAAAAAAAAAAAAAAAAAAAAGTGCGGGCCATATGCGCAATGACAATATTTGATTTAACCGCATTAAATATTTTTCCATATATTTTCAGAAAGGTAAAAAGGAGAAGGCTGCAGGGTTTCGATATCACACTTTAGTAAGCATAATACAAAAACTGCGAAAATTATTAAAAAAAAAAAAGATTTTTTTTACTCAACTCGGATCTCGAATTGGAAAAAAAGGCTCCCCCCCCCCCCCCCCCCCCCCCCCCCTTCAGTAAAGATGTATATTGTCGGAGACAGGATCACAAGCCGGTAGACGATCCGTCTCCAACACGCTCTCTGTGGCTTTCCGCAGGGTTTTGACTGCGCATTCAACCAGAAGTTAAGGCAGAATGCTGTCTCTCAAGGTGAAACCCCTGCTGGGTGCTTAACATGTCAGCGACTGTAGACCTTGGAGTGACATCCGCGTATGTCACACAGCTGCCGTGCATGTAGAACAACATATAGCGTGCTCAGCACAGACTGCTTCTTTTAACGCGGTGAAAAACAACGAAAAAGAAGATAGCGGCTTAGATCATATATATATATATATATATATATATAGATATATATATATATATATATATATATATATATATATATATAATATATATGTATATATATATATACAAGATCATTTAAAAGGGTAAAAGCGTAAAAGAACAAGGACTAATGTCACATTCAATTGGGGCGCACAACACCGCACCGCGCTGCACCGACGGACGCGTCGCGTACAGATGGTCGTGTCGGTGCGGTTGCACTACGGTTCATTTGGGACTTCGTGCGGCGCACTACACTGGCGCGTTGCTGCACCAGCTGCACCGTCGAAAGGAAACCGTGCAGCTTCTCGCACTGCGGGCCGGTGCGGCCCTAACTAACGCTCTCCGCCTCCTTCGGCCCTTCTTTCCCTCGCTCGTCTTCCTCGTCTCGGGAAACATGGCGGCTCGGGAGACTCTCGCTAGATGGCGCGCGCCGCCGCTCCACTCGCGGCGGATTTTGTTATTTTGTTCAATGGTCCACCCGTTTATGTTTTGTCCTTGAAGTGACCGCGCCAAGCTCGTTGCACGGCGGAATGCTTCGTGTTCACTTTGGTAGTGCGTCATGCGCTGCACCCGCTCAGTGGCGCGGCCTTGGGGGCAGCACTTTCTCAGTGTTGCGTGCTCCCCAATTGAATGTGACACAAGAAGAAAACACAACTGACACGGACAGGCGCTAGTGCCTGATTGTGTCGTGTTTGTTTTCATCTTCGTCCTAGTTGTGTTGCGCTTTTAAACTTCTAAAACTTCATGAACTAACTGGCTTAAACCAATGTCTTAATTAAACCTACACGACACGCAGACGCCATGTGTGTTGCCCATCACTGTGATTATTTTCCCGTGCGCTGGTTTTAACTGTTTAACTGGGTGAAATGCCTATAGATAGTTTTTTTTTTTCCCTTGGCATTCTAGATTTCTGTGATGTTAAGACTTGGTTACATCAATTATATTCGCGAGAGTAGACGTACCGGTGGATCTAGTGTGTAGGCCTGAAAAAGTACCATATTTTGTTAGGTGATAAACAATATTCTACCAAGGGCTTCGAAAGGTTCTCGCAAAGCGCTGCTTTCATGAAGAAAAACTACATCGGCACATAAGGGTGGCCACTAATATGTTTCCCGGCCTCCGAAATAATGCTTTAACAACCAATTGGGACAATCGCGTCTCAAATATGGCATTCTCTCCATTATAACACTTCGGAGATAACTGCAGCTGCAAATATTTAGTTATTTACAGGTGATGAAGTCCACCGTAGTTGGCGATGAGAGTAAAGACGAACGTTGGTTATTTTCCTAACCCCTTCAATAATATTGTTAAATGACAAAATTGTAACCAACCCTTGAGCCGACATATTGGGTGTGGACTACTTGAACGGTCATACAAAATTTCAACCAGCACATTATTGAGTACACAAAAGCAGAATTACTGAACAGACGATCACGATTGCCATTTTTTTCAGATCTTTCAAATTTATTGTGAGACTGCTGAAAACTATGCGTGATTTTTGTTGTACTATGGCATATAAAATGTACCTAGAATGTTCATTTTACTTTCTTCGCGGTACCTGAACACAATGTAATGTGAGCCAGGCGCGATTCGCTGAGGGTCTATTACCAATGAGTTGATAATTACTAAAACAGGCAACAGTGATGATCAAAAAGCCCCACGCGACCCTAATTCTTTTTGCTTATTTTTAAAACCTAACATCTTAAATATATCTAACCTGTAATTTTATTGCAGCGGGAGTTCCCGAGAAGTGTGAACCACGTGCTTTACGGCCCGGGTAAATAAACTGTGCACACTATACAAGCATGTATAAAACAAACAAAAATGATGAGTAAATTCTTGCTAAATGATAATGCTCCACGGAATGCATTCTGATTTAGAATTTCTGACGCAGAAAAACATGGAAATTTGAAACTCGTAACTGGCCACATACTGTTTTCTTCGGAAAACCGGACTGTTCTCTCGGGTTTCGGCGGAAACGGCGTTTTTATGCGTATCGGTTTTACTATGTAGACTTGTGCGAATAGTGGTTCGAATCGACTAGCGCTACGTCATTTGTTGTTTTGACAATGCAAGGGAAAGCCAAGGCGGCCGCTTCTTTCAACTGTGCAGAAGCTAGGCATGACATTGTGCTATTGGATTCCAACCACTATTCGAACACCCCTTGTTTTACGTTTTCGAGTACGCTCTGCAAACTGCGAAAACCAAATCATGTGCCTATGATCCGGTGCCAACTTAAGAGGAGTTTGCGTCCACTGCAGCACGTCATTGGAGGCGTTCTTAAAGCCTTTTTTTTTCTATCACGTAGAAGGAAAGTAAAAGTATCGGGTAAACGAACAGAGCAAAAGAGCACAGCGTGAACCGCGTCGCGCACTCATGAAACCAATCCAGTCCATTCAGAAGTGCGACCGTTCAAACCGAAGATGAGAGCATGGATTAGGGAAATACGTTCTAAGACATTTAAAGAAACAAGGTTGTTTTCGTGGAGCTTTGCGGCAGACTATGTAGAAATGAGGCACAATTCTGGCGTTTCTTCTATGAACCTTATTCCGCTGCTTTTAGTGAGACAAACCTCGTTCCCTGACGTAGCACAAGGCCGTAGCGAAGCGAGCCCATCGTACTACTCTCCTGTCTAGCCAAACGCTGTCTACTGGCCAGGCATTCGGAAGGAAAAATTTTTCTTCTGAGTCATTCTGACTCAGAAGAATGACTTACTGAATGAGCCGCTCTTTTTGACTCATTGCTAAAACTGATTTCTGTTACGTTCTTGCCTTCGTTTTATTTTCTGCGAATGATCTCTTAAAATGAAGATACTGATTATGGTGTACCCATTCAACTAAACTACGCATAAGCTTTTTTTCGCAACCGCTATCACCTTGAGACACTTTCTTTCAAAATGACCAACAAAACCCTCTAAAGAAAAACGACTTGGAAGACGGACGACAATAGAGGTAAATGCCGACCTCAAACACTGAAGGGGGATACTCATTCTCCCCCCCCCCCCCTACAAAAATCAACAAAGAAATCTGAGTACTGACAACGAATGAAGAACAATCGGATGTAGAGAGCCTCAGTGGTAAACTACAAGAAACACGCACACAAGCAAATAAAAAAAAAAAAACTTTAGATTTCAAGGATCTTCTTAGATTTTCTGCCAAGTTGAATTGAAACATTGAAAGTAAAATTCATATTGATTTTTTTATTGTTTCTCTTGCGACCCTTCTAAAGAATTTGAATCTTAGCGAACAAATTCTTTCTGACTAAAAATCACTGTAATTGTTGTTGTTTTGCGGGTTTTATGGCGCTGTACGAGAAATAAATCTCCGGCATACTAGGTAAACTAGAAACACCTAGTAATGCTGTACAACAAATAAATTCCGCTATAGTGTGTCTACGATCTATATATCTTTGAAAAAAGCTAAAAGACGGTCAATTGATATCAGAGGCTGCCCCCAAGGAACAGGGTAGGATAGGCAGGAATCAGTATTCGAAAAGCTCAGGAAACAAAACTTGTAAAGAAAATATGTAGAAGAAAATAAGTGTCGCAATGGCTGCACACGGGTGGTTCCTCACAAAAAAAAGGGCATCGATAAGTGAGGAAGGTGTGGCAATTCTTCAAGCGTCACAGTAGAACTTCACGGAAACGGTTCCGATTATAGAAGGTTTCCAAGTACCAAGGCCTGTCTTCAAGATATGAGCTTGTAATTGTATTTTTACTTTTGGCGACCCCTCCGGACAGCATGGCTAGCTGTTGAACGGTCATACTTATAAAACTTCGATACAAAAAGAAAAAAGCAAAAAAAGGAGACAACACAACGACGTCTCAAATTCTAAGGCGTCGTTAAGTTGCCCCCCCCCCCCCACACTTCTACTTTTTCTGTTTTTTTTTCCCTTGCCTACGGGCCTCATAAGTATAAATAAAGCTGTTTTTGATTTAAAAATATGGCTTTTCGGGAATAAAAAAGGTATTCTGGAGAGCTACACGACACACACCCTCATCAAGGACAGGTTTACGGCCCATTTATCTTTCTGGCTCAACGTCCATCAAAATCTTTGAATCACGAATGGAAAACTCGAACGTGATATCGTTCGCATAGACGAAAAACTGGTAGCGAGACGTCCTCCCATAAAATTTTGAACAAGTCTCGTTTTTTCCACCTAATCCCAAAAGATTAGAATAATGTCACCCCACATGTACCGATCGTTTTTGTATCTCTGTTATGGTTCCAAACAAAATTTAAACCATGTTGCATGCAGAGAAAACCTTGAGTCAAGAAACAAACTTAAAGAAAAAAAGGAACAACACAAGGAGGTCCCAACATTTTTTTTATTCGAGCCATTGTCTTAGGTTTTTATAAGTATTACCGTTCACCAGCTAGCCTGCACAGATATTTACCGCCATTTTACATATTGTCTTTATTTCTCATGAAAAACGAAGCCTCTTTTGTGAATAGCCAAGGCGCTTGGGGCAAAAAGGGAACAAACATGGGCTACCCTGAGTCTTAAAAACTACCGGTTTTAGTTAAACAATGGTGAATACGTGCTTAGGCGAATGAAAGGCATGAAGTGCGTGATGTAACACAGAACATGAACCAATCATCTGGAACAACATGCTCAGAATTACTTGATATACTATATTTTAGATGTAGATATATTTTCGGCATCATAATTTGCGGATCTCCTTTCTACATTTCAGTCATTAGCTCTCAATCCCGTCAGAGAAGAATTAGACGCTTGGGAATATTCACAGCTTGTACGAGGGCAGTTGTAGTGCGAATGCTACTTGAAATGTGATGCCAAAATCCTTTCAAATATTTTCGTAAAACCGCTGTATAGGGGGCCAAGCATTTATTGGTAACATTGTAACCTTCATTGCAAAGGTTGCACATCTGATATAATGTACCACGGTAAACCGACTAAGGGTGTAGTCCCATCTCGATAGCTTAAAAACGCATCCCTCATCAAGCAGAGAGGGAGGTTCTGCAAGAGCCTAAAGCAGCTCAGGAACGCCGTCACCAAAGCGATTCTACTCGCCAAGCTACAGAGGCCACGTCGAGCCCGCGACGTAAAAAACGCGACACTGTTAGCGTGAACAAGCGATCTCCAGTTTTCTGTGTTTTTCTTTTAGAACCGAAAGTTCGTAATCAAAGATATCATTGCTATAGAAACAGCTCATTTACGGCTCTAATAAAGGGGTAAAATTGTGTGCCCACTACTACTCTTTCCTAATAAAATGCAAAAAGGCGCCAATGTCGTGTTCGCGCTAACAGTATCGCGATGTGCACTTCCACCAGGGCCCTTCTGGTCCAACATCAATCCACAACATCACCTGGCAACCTCATGAAACAGACCCGGGATATAGATTTCCAACTGTCTACCTGGAGCTTCAAGCCAGCGCTTGTCCTGCCCGAGCTAAACAGCGGACGACAGGCTAGAGGCTCCACCACCCACAAAGGCGAAGGACGCCCCGGGCACCTCCACTATTCCCTACCCGACCCCCTCTTTCAACCGATCCTTCCGTGTTCACATTAGGCCAACGGTTCAATTCATTCTCACCATCCCCACAAAAAAACCACACAGTCTAGCATGTGATGGATTAGTACCTCAACAGCAAGACCACCGATAGTTTGTGGTCCCTAAGGCTTCGGATGTTCTAACAGTAGATCTCGGCTCTTTAAAAGACGCTTATGAGATCTGCGCTATCTCCAAAATTTTGATTACGGCTGATAACACATTTTCAGTGAGAGCATATTTCGCATCTAGACTAAACGTGCAGTGATGCGTTCAATACGGACTACACCACACTGAGTCTTGCGCAAAAATCGTGCAGGACTAGAGATCAAAGTCTTACACTGCACTCGCTGTCCGACGCATGGGAAAATGCACGACCTACTTCGTCAGTGAACAATGCCCTGCCTGAAGAATTCAATTATAGCAGAGGCATAGTGTGCCCGCCTATATACGGGCCTGGGCTTTGTGTTGTTACAGATACAATCAACCGGAACACCTGCAAAATATTGCCCAAGTGTAACCATTGATCCTGAAATAGCAGATGGTCAGCCGAGCTACCGATGAGGCCTCCGCAAGACTGATGAACACGAAATCAAATCCCGGAAATACCCGAGTAGGCAGCACGCCTCGGCTCGAGCTACAGGGTGCCGCCGCTTGGTCACTCCGCGCCAGTCATGATGCAGAACCACTTCCAGGCCTTAGAGTCTATGGAAAACACTGAGCCAGAGGCGGAAGGAGAGATCGAATCAACGGGACCCTGGCATTCTTCCGTCCTAAAAAGACGTGGGAACTAATATCACAAATCGGTCAGACACACGACCGAGTATCCCTCAGATCTGACCGGTACTCTTGTGGCACAGGACGACCGGAACAAACAGATAGCGCAGCTCTCGCATTACACTCCAGATACTTCACCAGAGGATGGCGTGCTCGCGGCTCGTCCCATTGGACCCGTAGCTCCGCCACCGACTGCAGGGTCGCAAACATCGCGTTCTGCATTGTACCTCCATGCAAAAAAGTCGTTATTCACCGATTCAGCCAAATGAACAGCCAAAATCGACACCCTAAACAAATTAAAACAACTCATAGAAAGTAACCTTCGCCATGACCAAGTCTGAGCAGCAACCGGTCGTCCTACGATGAAATTGCCGAGGGATTTTTTTATCAAAGTAAGGGCGGGACTCGAGACCAAAATCATTTTAGGCAAACTTCATGTGTGGTGGCTACAAGTCCCAGGAATGTAATAAACTCAATATACTTCCACATGTCATAGGCTTATACTTCTTTCATCATTTATAGACGGCGAGGCTCCTACTCACGTACACAAGGAAAGGCGGCCAAATACGTCGCGAGCAATATTCCTAAAATATCTGTCGCCCTAAAGCGATGGTGCAGCCAGCAACAAGAAGAGGTTGTAGCCTTAATATCCGCACTCTTGTAATTACGAATTATGTCCAAACGGCTGTTTTAGAGCGCAGCTCTTAGGCGCCCGTTTCCGGCTTGAACGGCGTCGCCGTCGCCGTCGGCGTCGCCGTCGCCGTCGGCGTCGCCGTCGCCGTTGGCGTCGCCATCGGCGTAACCGCGCCGTGCATTAAAGCGGGGGTGCAACGATTTTAAGATAAAAAGAATTCGCATCTCGTCAATTTTACGTTGTTTATCGTGTCCCGGAGGATAGAAAAAACATCTCATTGACTAAAAAATGTCGCGATTCCGCTGCATAATCGCAAAACAAAAGTCGAGCTTTTTCCCCCACCTGCAGCCGCGTAGTGGCAGCCGAAGGAATCAGGCCAGAAGATTGCGTGACCTCGTTCGGCTTTAAGCTGCAGCGTAACGCCCGCTATTGTCAGCAGAGAGAGGGAAAGGACGCGTCCTCCGAGAGAGCACACGGGAAGCTACGCGGCACTCCGAATGACGTCACTAGGAGTGCGGCGAGGTGTGACCCTGAAGACTCGGAGTGAGTTGAGGGGTGCCCAGAATGCCAATCTTGATCTTTTTTTACACAACTAGGACACGCAAGCAAAATCGGTTTTCTGTTCTTTACTTTAAAAGTGTCAGAGGGCAAGTTCCACATATTTGTGACCGAAGTCCGGATATTGTTGCACCCCCCCTTTAAGGGAAATGTCGCATTATGCACCGCGCGGTGAGGAGAAGGAGGGAGAGAAGGACGAGGGGGAGGGGACGAAGGGGAGGAGGAGGAGGGGAGGGGAGGAGGAGGAGTATGAGGGGAGGGAGGAGAAAAGGGGGGAGTGAGTGGAGGAGGAAGGGATCAGGAGAGGAGGGAGGTAAATGAGGAGGTGGTGGAGGAGAGGTATAAACCCTTCCCTTAGTACCTTCCCCACCCTCCTACTCGCTCAATAGCTGCGCTTCATGCGGCGTTGCAGGGTGTTGTAAACGTCTTTTTTTCAATTTTGAACAGAAGTTTAAAATAAAAATTAACGCCTTTCCCTACCATGGACGACCTGGGTTCGTCCACACTGTTTGTAACCGCTCCCACGCCCAAGAACGAGCTGGGCTCGTCCAAGTTGCATGTTGGGGGACTCCAATACACTGCCATGGACGAACGTGGGCTAGTGTCCACGTGTTTCATGTGAGCTTTGGCCGTGGATAGATGGCGCTTCAGGGAAAGTAAAAACCCTGGTAAATTTTCTGAATTTGGTAGAAAAATTGTTCCAACGCAAGGGCAACGGGGGAAGTTAAAAAAAGATCGCGGCGTCAACTTATGGTCCGGCTGCGTTCGTAGTAACAATCTTGCCTCAAATGTGGGGCGAAAACGAAGATATTGTGGATGTCTTTTCAGATTCAGAAGACGAGGAAAATTAATCTTTCAATCGAAACAGCGAGAGCGATGGAACTGAGTTATTGGATTTTAGCTCAGACGACCCCGACTTTTAGGAGGACATCGTGTCGGCATGTCAGCAGTGGACTACAATGAATGTAGAAAATCCCCCTACAGTCCCTCCACGTTTTGCGTTCAGTTCGCGTTCAAGGTGATGTGAACTGTGTGCAGTACTGCTACTCCCGCATAAACGTTCATGTGCAAGGCGATGTGAAGTGTCGCTGCGGTAATGCAGTGAAGCGGAACTTTAGCACCTTTTTCTTTTGCAGTGTGTTCAAAGATTTGTCATATAATAAATATTTTGGCTTTTTGGCCTTTGTATTGCATATTAAATTTATAAGAGAAGACACTGGAAGTACTCTAACCAACTGGTTTAAATTTCCCGACGTTTCGCGGCCTGCTCGGACGCTTGTTCACGGGTGACTTATTTGGCTGGGTTTCGTCTCTTTCTTCTTCTCCTTGTCGCTGCCGTTAAAAATCGTCTTCTTCTCTTTGTGGCTCCTCGAAGTCCGTGAATATAGCTGCTTGGGATGGTACCGATCGACCGTTCAGGTTGTTCTTGGTATGCTGGATATGCCAGGACTCTAAATAGAGTCATTTTTTTCAGTTTCTTTCGTGTCTCGGACGGAACTGCTGTCGAAGTCGATGACGTGGTGGTTCTTTTCTGGCATGTTCCGCTCGAGCCTTTCCGTGCACGCCCTGCTTTTTTACATCATATTTGTGTCTGCGAAGACGTTCGGTGAAGTTCTTGGTTTCTCCCACATATGAGGCGTTGCAGTCTTGCGCAAGGAATGCGATAAACAAGGCCTTGGGCTTTTAGGGGCGAAGCTCCTTAGGGGTTAGCCATGTCCGTCTCCGTCCGTGCCGCCGTCCGCCGTAAGGCCGGCGTCGGGTGCTCGTGCTTCTGCTCGTGAGATCACGTGCTCACGAACACGTGAGCACATGCTCAGGTGCTCGTGTAGGGCAAAAAAGAAATTGGAAAAAGAAAAGATGAAAAAAAATTATAAAAAAAGAAAAAGAAGAAAAAAATAGAAAAAGAAGAAAACCACACATTCTCCTACTGACATGAATGAAAAGGCTCGAGGAAAAAGAAGAAAAAAAAAGAGTAGGGGGTTCTGAGATGCCATCCCACCTGTCTGCTTAAAAAAAGAAAAAGAAGAGAACCACACATTCTCCTACTGACATGAATGAAAAGGCTCGAGGAAAAAGAAGAAAAAAAAAGAGTAGGGGGTTCTGAGATGCCATCCCATCTGTCTGCTTAAAAAAAGAAAAAGAAGAAAACCACACATTCTCCTACTGACATGAATGAAAAGGCTCGGCATGCTGCGGCTCGGCGTCTACGCAGACAAGCACCACCAGAGCTTCGCCCCAAGCAACATCATTCACCACGTGGAGATGCGGTCAATTTTTCTTTTGGATGACGATCTTTTGGAAGAGGAAGATGATGGCCAATAGTCGAGACGGGCTTGTGTGTCACTGCTATGCCGTATGATCTTAGAACGCGGGTGAGAACTTCGCTCGTGCCTCTGAGGTACGGGACGCACATGCGGCCGGAGGGATGGGTTTTCTCGGCTGCAGATGGGGTGGCGAAGTTTCTTGTAGATATTGTTTACGAATCTTGTTGGGCATGCGTTTTTTCGAAGGCACCGTTTTATAATGTCCACTTCCTCTTTAAGCGCCTTATCTGTGAAGCACACCGTGATGGCACGTTGAAATAGTGCCGAAACTACTGAAGATTTGTGAGATGAGGGGTTGTCTGGTAAAAAAATTTAGGTATCGTCCCGTGTGCGTTGGTTTTCTATACACCTGAAATGTTATAATGTTGCCTACTGTTTTCACAGAGACATCCATAAATAAAATGCAACCGTTAGATTCACGTTCTACTGTAAATTGCATATTTGGTTCGATGGAATTAAGGTGTATATGTAGGCGGTCAACTTCGCTGGTTTTCATGACGCAGAAGCAATCGTCAACGTAGCGAAGAAACATAGTGGGTGTCGGAAGGAACTACTTAATGCCTTTTTCTCGATGGCTTCCATTATGAGGTTGGCTACTGTGACGGACACAGCAGCTCCCATGGCGGTGCCACTACTTTGCTTGTAGAAACTACCAGCGAAAGAGAAGTAGGTGTTCGTCAGGCACAGTTATAGTAGGTGGCAGATTTCGTTCACGGATAGCTGGGTTCTTTCTCTGGGAGAGTTGTATCTGACGTAGGTGCCGATCGGATGACGGACACTGTGAGCTGAATGGGCATACTTGTAAATAGGGACACTACATCAAAGGAAACAAGACTGTCGTCGTCGTTCACTTGTAAGTTCGAAGCTAGTTAAATGAAGTAGGCAGTGTTTTTCAACATGCGTGCTTGTCTTTCCATGAGTGGAAGTAGCATACGATGGAAATGGTTAGACAAAGCCCGTAGTGGTGACGTCGTGAAGTCGAGTATTGGACGAAGAGGAATTTCTGGTTTGTGAACTTTTGGGAAACCGTGGAACGCAGGTGTTGAGCCGTTCCGGCAGATGAGGTTCAGGTAGAGGGCCCGACATTCTGGATATTTTCCGAAAATTGAAAAAAGTGTCTTGTTTAGGACTGCTTGAACTTTTGATGTTGGGTCCTTCAGTAGTGTCTTGTAGTCATCCGTGTTCAGAAGTTCGTGCACCTCCTTTTCGTAGTCTGCACGGTCTAACAGCACGGTGGTATTTCCCTTGTCAGCTGGGAGGATCACGATGTTGTTATCTTCCTTAGCTTTCTGATGGGGCATTTTTCTTCAGCGTTGTAGTTCAGGGGTCTCCTTGGGTTTATCTTTGATAGTACACCAATGGATTTTAATCGCGCTACCTCGCGGACGTCAGAGTGCAGCTTCTGTAAGCCCTCTTCAACGGAAGCTGCAATCAATGCCAGGGGAGGATTCACAGTTGTAAAATTGAATTTTCTTCCTTTCGCTAACACAAGGATCTCGGTGGGAGAGAGGACTTTTGAAGAAAGGTTTTCGACGAAACCTTTGTTACATGTGTCAGGTAAGGTAGAGCGGCCTTGAAGAGAAACAAGTTTCTTCTTGTGTTCTGCTTCTTTTCTGCTGGTGGTCGAGAAAGCAACAGACTTGGCGAATACCTTGATGGCCGGAAATACCTGAGGCACACGACATTCAAGTTGCCGTTGTAGAAAGTAAAGGTCGTCCGCCTGAGGTATTTCCGGCCATCGAGGAATTCGCCAAGTCTGCTGCTTTCTCGACCACCAGCAGAAAAGAAGCAGAACACAAGCAGAATCTTGTTTTTCTTCAAGGTCGTCTACCTTACCTGAGACATCTAGCAAAGGTTTCGTCGAAAACCTTTCTTCGAAAGTCCTCTCTCCCACCGAGATCCTTGTGTTGGCGAAAGGAAGAAAATTCAGTTTTACAACTGTGCATTCTCTCCTGGCATTGATTGCAGCTTCCGTTGAAGAGGGCTTACAGAAGCTTGACTCTGACGTCCGTGAGGAGCCGCACTTAAAAGCCATTGGTGTACTATCAAAGATAAACCCAAGGAGACATCTGAACTACAGTGCTGAAGAAAAATCCACCATCAGAAAACTAAGGGAAAATAACAACATCGTGATCCTCCCAGCTGAGAAGGGAAATACTACCGCGCTGTTAGAACGTGCAGACTACGAAAAGAAGGTGCACGAGATTCTGAACACGGATGACTACAAGACACTACTGAAGGACCCAACATCAAAAGTTCAAGCAGTCCTAAACAAGACACTTTTTTTTTTATCTTCAGAAAGTATCCAGACTCTCGGGCCTTCTACCTGAACCTCATCTGCCGGAACGTCTCAACACCTGCGTTCTACGGCTTACCAAAAATTCACAAACCAGGAATTCCTCTTAGTCCAATAGTCGACTTCACGAAATCTGCCGCTATACTAGAACTGTGCCTGACGAACACCTACTTCTCTTTCGCTGGTAGTTTCTACAAGCAAAGTAGTGGCACCGCCATGGGAGCTGCTGTGTCCGTCACAGTAGCCAACCTCATAATGGAAGCCATCGAGAAAAAGGCATTAAGTACGTTCCTTCCGACACCCACTATGTTTCTTCGCTACGTTGACGATTGCTTCTGCGTCGTGAAAACCAGCGAAGTTGACCGCCTACACAAACACCTTAATTCAATCGAACCAAATATTCAATTTACAGTAGAACGGGAATCTAACGGTTGCATTCCATTTCTGGATGTTTCCGTGAAAAAATTAGGCAACATTTTAACCTTTCAGGTGTATAGAAAACCAACGCACACCGGACGATACCTAACTTTTTTATCCGACCACCCCACATCTCACACATCTTCAGTAGTTTCGGCACTATTTCGACGTGCCATCACGGTGTGCTCCACAGATAAGGCACTTAAAGAGGAAGTGGACATTATAAAACGGGACCTTCGAAAAAACGCATACCCAACAAGATTCGTAAATAATATCTACAAGAAACTTCGCAACCCATCTGCAGCCGAGAAAACCCATCCCTCCGGCCGCATGTGCGTCCCGTACCTCAGAGGCACGAGCGAAGTTCTGACCCGTGCTCTCAGACCATACGGCATAGCAGTGACACACAAGCCCGTCTCGAACATTGGCCATCATCTTCCTCTTCCAAAAGATCGTCATCCAAAAGAAAAAAGCCCAAGGCCTTGTTTACCGCATTCCTTGCGCCGACTGCAACGCCTCATATGTGGGAGAAGCCAAGAAATTCACCGAACGTCTTCGCAGACACAAATATGATGTAAAAAAGAGGGACGTGCAAGGAAACGCTCTAACGGAACATGCACAAAAGAACAACCACGTCATCGACTTCGACAGCAGTTCGGTCCTAGACACCAAAAGAAACTGGTAAAAACGACTCTATTTAGAGTCCTCGCATATCCAGCATACCAAGAACAACCTGAACCGGTCGATCGGTACCTTCGCAAGCAGTTATATTCACGGACTTCGAGGAGTCACAAAGAGAAGAATACGATTTTAACGGCAGCGACAAGGAGAAGAAGAGAAAAGACGACACCCAGCCAAATAAGCCACCCGTGAACAAGCGCCCAAGCAGGCCGCGAAATGTCGGGCAATTTAAACCAGTTGGTTAGAGTACTTCCAGTGCCTTTTCTTAATACTCACCTAACCAGGCAGAGTTTGCCGAAATGTTTACTTTTCAATTAAATTTATAGGGCACATAAAAACATTTGGTATTTTCAAATATCTTTTTTCAAAATTATTGCGGTAGGCGAAGGGTTAAACACTTATTAGAACAAAGAAAACGTGAAGTGGGGACTGCCTTGCCTTGTTTCTGTTTTTTTTTAATTCGCGTGCTCAGTGAAGTCTTTGCAAAGCTCAGCGTCGGCCGCATTTCTTTTCGATAACGTGCAGCAGTTTCCACAGGACGTGCGTCCATTCTTTATCTGTCAAAACTTGGTTGCGCCCTCTTTCCTGTCTCCGAGTCAAGGCTCATTCCCTCTGGAGGAAAACTGACCGAACTTTCTGGACGGAAAAGACGCTTATATGTTTTGCCACCCGCCGCGCTCGTGCGGTCACTCGTGGATGTTGGAGCAGACCATGGCCCTGGCTCGGGTAGTCTTCGAAAAATTCCCCCTCAGACTACTCTTGCAGGTAACGCTAACCCGTATTGCCGAAAAAATGCCCAGTATTCTCTCGGCGATACCAGGGGGCAATAATAAAACAACGAGCAAACAGAAAGACGTGTGCACGTAGGTACCCCTCACGCCAAATATATTTCGCAGTTCTTCTTTGTGGACACTGTCTTCGTTCGTCAGACGCCTCTTGCCGAAGAGTGTTGAATAACTTAGTTCGATTAGAATTGCTGCCGACGCTGCGACACCAGTGCGACGCGCCTTGTGCACAACTCCGACAACTCGGGCGACTCGGCCAGAACGCTCCGCCGGCCAACGCCATTTTCTCCCTGCGTTCTGATTGGCAGCGGCGGCTGGGAAAATTGTTCTTCTTGGAAAAAGTCTGTCCCGGCCCGATTGCTCTCGAGGTCAGATATTCCGTCGCGGGCGAGGGGGTTCCCGCTTCTGGCGTCAATTTCCCCACGGATTCGCCTGCGGATCCGCATGTGTGAACGAGCCATCAGCTGAACGCGAGCAGAAAGAAAATTTCACCGCCCATTACCACACCTTATCGAGATTTTTTTTCCCCGTTTGGAGGGCAGTGGAAGGTGCAGCTACAGAGTCGCTTTGTTTTGAGATTAAGTTGTTCCTTCTGAAAATGTTTAAAAAAAGAAACAACAACTTTGTACGTACTTTTGAAAGGCGCCCATATCTAGATTTTGACAATATTATCACAAGGAACAATAGCTTTGCTTCTCTTTAGTATTTTTTCTAAACTCAAAAGTGGAAAACTCACCACAGTAGGCGAATATAGACCAGCGTAACAGTGTCCATCAAAGGAAGACACCGCTTCGATGGAACAGCTTCTTTCCTTTAGAGAAAATGTCTCACTTACGATGAAGCGCACGACCCTGGAACAGAACAAAAAGCAACAAACAAGAGAATTCACACTAGTCATTCCACAGGTAGTAAATGTGCGTAATGTATATTTTACTTGCTTTTTTTTCAAGAAAACTGTAAATAAACGTTGTCTAATTTTGCTGAGTTTTCGAAGACGTTGACTAAACTTGCTTTAGTTCTTTTTACAATTTTCTGTTCAAAACTCTAGGCATGTTTTTACTCGTAACATTGAAACAAACAAAAAACTTGGCTGATTGTGATTGATGGAACTCGTCATTCCTGAAAATAATTGCAAGGATACATGATGATCGAATACTGAGACTGTGGTTATTCAAACCAGAGTCTCGGGTTTCATTCATAACGTGTAACTTACACCAGCTCGCGTGCGTATTAACCGATTAACGTGTATTTTGTTTTGTTATTTGCAAGACGTTAGTGCGGCAATCCCCCTAAATGTAACTAATCTTTTTCTTCTTTGTAATTGAAAGCCGTATTTTCACGCTCCAATAGTAACCTCCTGGTACTTCGGACTTCTTTCTCTGCTAGAGGTGCGAAACAGTAACAAAATCTAAAACGAGGAGCAACAATAATCACGTTGTTTAAAAACCTGACATTGGTTGTGAAAAAAGTGTTAAACAACCAAAAGTAAAAAGACAGCAAAGAAGTCAGTCAGACGACGTCTCAATAATCACGACGTCTAATACCCCGCACTGTGGTGCAGAAAGGAAACATGTTAGTCAAAGAACATACGAAAAAGGGAACGTTTCAAACTAGGCTATCTGGTTTATTTCTCAAAGAGAATATATATATATAGCCACACAGCTACTCTCAACCACCTTTTACGCAGATATTTTCTGTGTTGAAAGACTTTTCAAATCAACCAAAGTGCGTAAAGAAACTTTGATAGCAATGCAACATCACTTAGCATTCGATGATCACGCCTAGAAATCTTCGCACGTTGGTCGAACTGCTTTGTCACAAATGCTACGCATCTACGATCATATTATTTTGTGTATTTTGTTGTTTAAAGTCATTTGCGGTTCCTGGATAGAACGATATTACCTCCATTGTTGCTCCGATAGCCACTTGCCAAATCAGTTTAGGCGTATTTTATTCATTGTCAATAAGACGGACGCGCAGACAAGTAACCGTTGTAATTGAATAGAATGAGGCAACTCTTGAGTAAAATAATATTGACTTGTCTGGGAATAAATGACACATTTTTGTTGCGACTACTCCAGCAATAAAAGCAAAAATATAAAACAACTGGTTGTTTCTGCGGTGCTCTCTTAACACGACGTTGAAAAGCGAAAGCATTTCGACGTCGTCTTTACAATAAGGCTTATATTGTACAAAAATATTATTGCGTCCCCTAACGAATGCCGACTGGTGTTGAGTACTGACACTACATAAAATATCATCTTTTCAATTAATTCAACATTATATTTGCGAAATACAACTAGTGTCTATGCACGGATACCCCGATATTTTAAATACCGATAAGGGCACTGATCTATCGGGCCTTTAATCGGGTCATTGGTCCGTCTGCTGTGCCTATAGGGATTTTACTTCGGGAGAACTACTGGTGACAAACTTGCTTATGGAAAGGGGGAGAGGACAAACACAGCACTTACCCATTAAGTTTAACATAGAATTCACGTTCGTCATCTTCCGTTATGTATCCAGAAAACTGTATTGTGATAAAATTTGCGATTTCTTGGTAACCTTCTGCTTTGAGGCTGTCCTCGAGTTTCTGTAAACGAAGTGACAATATTTTGCAGAAGTTGCTCTAATACACCGAAATCTTCACACGATTAGGGAGTTTAGTACTTATTTTGCGCGCTTTTGGCAATATTCGATAATGATCGATGCATTAGAAAATGTTGTCCGTTGGAGTTCTACGTGTTTATTAGGAAGTTATTTGAACGGTCCATTTAAGCTTCTTATTTCCTCAAATAAAAGGCTTTAATGTGACCCAATATCCATGAAACCGATATTTGGCTACACCGGAGGGAAGCGAGTCTGGCTTTAATAGCCGATTATCCGGTTATCCGTATCTTCAAAAACACACAAACGATATGGCTAACCGGTTATTCGGTTCTTCGGTTTCATCTCATGTAAAATCACGTTGAGTTAACCTGAGACTGGGGTAGAGGAAGAAACATCCAAACGTAGAAGGGACAGAAAATAGACAGGACGAACGTCTCAAACTCAGCTAACTCGTTTATTTAGTCCGCCTCCTTATATCGTCTCAATCTCAAGGTCATCTGCACCAACACGCACACAGACCAGAAAAAGATAAAGTTTATACTGTTCAAGGGCCCAGTCTCCATCACACAATGCAAGACCATTGATAACCTTTACAGGTCGACGCGATAAGGCAGCATCTATCGCGTCGACCTGTAAATGCTGTTATGTTCTTGCATTGTGTGATGGAGACTGTGGCGCTTGAACTGTATAAACTTTATCCTGTTTCTTTGTTTTTGCGTGTGTGTGTTGGTGAAGATGACCCTGAGATTAAGACTCTATAAGGAGGTGGACTCAATAACGAGCTAGCTGAGTTTGAGACGTCGTCCTGTCTATTTCTGTCCCTTCTACGATTTGATGTTTCCTCTCTACCCCAGTCTCAGGTTACTTCAACATGGTTAATATTCACCAGCTCGCCTGCACCGCTTACGATTTTTTCATGTAAAATATTTGCAAGGCTCACATAATTTTTGCTTTATAGTCTTGGATCCCTAAGAGTAAATCATGTTCCATCCGTTAATTAAAGTAATGCAATTACTTATTGCGTGCATATCGCGAGGCGCTATGTACACCTCTTTTCCTAGAGAGCGCGTTGCTTACTTAACAGAGGGTCTCTCGACCTAAAGAGTTTCGCCAAGCGCGTTGATCGATCAACGGGACATAGATTTGTCACGAGTGTAACGTCACGTGTTCGTCTGGGTGTCGTCTTCGAATGGTGATTGGCTTATTGAACACAAGCACCAACTAAACTATGCTAGAATAACCGAGCTGGGAAACTGCCCGGGGCCTTATTTAAAATAGTGGCTCAAAATTCGTACTCGAAAACCGAACTAAAGACGATCGCAACGCCGCCACTTCGACCGCAGCGGCCACTCCGGGACCTGCAAGTGTGCTCCGTACGGCTGCACGTATTGATTCAGGTCGTGTCGCACAAAGGCCAGTGGCGCTTTCTCTGAGTGCCAATTCGTTGTAGATATCAGGGCTGAGCAGAGATACTCCAAAAAGTATTCCGGAATACAAACACTGAGATACGTGTATATTAAGGCCCAAAATACAAATACTAGGATACATTTGTATTTTATGCAACGGGATATCCATGAGATACTTCTAAAAAACCGTCGAAAAAGTATTCCTGAATACAGATACATATACCTACTGTTATATTTATGCAAGCCGAGTCTTAACGGCAACGTACATCTTTAATGGAGACAGGCGTTTTTTCAGCGTCCATGGCTGGTAGCCGATGATCGAACCATAGGAGCACGGGCTCAGCTCGCGCACTCAGAGTTCACGCGCCGGTCACGCCTGCCGGTCATGCAACCACGGTATTGTTGTATTATGCAACAATTATCACTATATTACATTCCTTCCCCCTCAGGTGAGACAGTTCCGTAGCAAATGACTGGACGTCGCTCTCGTGGTGACCTTCTGAGCGGCTGCTCCTGCTGAGCCGCTGGCGATGACCCAACTTGAGGAACAGGTCTTTTGGGTTTTGCCTGGCAGGAGATGCTTGTGGTGTTCCATGTCCAGGCGCAGCCGCTGGTGGCAGCTTGACGTCGTAGTCAACGTCAGCTTCAAGGTTGTCATCCCAGCCAAGCCAAGCCTTCCTGAGGTGATCACGATGACGGCGATAAACCTCTCGATTGTCCAGCTGGACCTTGTAGGAGACTGGTCCCGTCACTGCTACAACCTTTGCTGCTTTCCATCGTGGTCCCGTCGCAAAATGCCGGGCGTAGACGATGTCGCCTACGTGAAACCGCTTGACTTTTGTTGGATCCGCTCCTGGATCTCTCTGGAGGTCAGGATGCAGTCTGTCCAACGGGGACCGCAGCCTCCGGCCCATCATCAACTCTCCCGAAGTCTTCCCGGTGTCCGAGTTAGGTGTCGTGTGCTGCTTAAATAAAAAAAACGTGAAACCTTGCACTGTGTGTCCTCTTGAGTTAGCTTCTATAAGGCAGACTTGACTTCCCTCACCATTCTTTCTGCCCTGCCATTGCTCGCAGGATGGTACGGGGCTGTGTAGATGAAACGGACAGCATTAGGTTTCAAGAACTCTTTCATTTCACTTTTGAATGCCGTTCCGTTGTCCGAAACAATTACGTCGGGCCACCCATGTGTCGCGAATAGTTTCCTCAGTGCCGTAATCACTGCAGCTGATTTCGTGGACGGCATAATCTCGACTTCGGCCCAGTTAGAGAATGCGTCCACCACAATGAGAAAACTTTCACCTCGAACGGGTCCAGCGAAATCTACGTGCAGGTGGCTCCAGGGCTGTTCTGGCTTTATCCAAAAGTGAACAGGTGCTTTGGGATCGCTCTGCCTGTTTTCCTGGCACTGTTGGCAATGTCGTACAAAGTCCTCGATTGCTTGATTGATTTTAGGCCACCAAATGTACGCCCTGGCCGACATTTTCATTGCTGTCATTCCTGGGTGGTTGGCATGAAGCAATTGTAGGACCTTCCTTGTGGCTTGTTCGAGAATTACCACTCTATTTCCCCACAGAGTACAATCTCGATGCAAGGAAAGTTCTGTGCGTCTCACCTCAAAAGGTGCAAAAGATCCTCCCAGGGTTTCTTGTGGCCAACCCGAGAGTATTCATTGCTTGACTCTTGCCAACGTAGGGTCTTGCTTCGTCAGCCTTTCGATATCTGCTGCCTGCAGTGGAGGGTACTCGACGGCCTCGAGGAGCAGAACGTCACCTGGTGGCACTGGCTCGTCGACATCGCTTGGTGCTGGAAGGCGGCTTAACCCGTCTGCGTTGGTGTTGTTGATTCCTGGTCGAAACACAAGCTTGTAGTCATATGCTCCCAGCAGCAAGCTCCACCGCAGCATCCTCGGTCACAGGATTTGTGGCATTGGCTTCTCTGTGCCAAAAATCCCAAGAAGCGGTTTATGATCGGTTACGATCGTGAATTCTCTTCCCGCGAGATACTGGTGAAAGTGCTTCAAACCATAAACTACGGCAAGCCCTTCTTTTTCGATTTGAGCGTAATTGCGCACATTTTGCCCCAATGTCCGTGACGCATAAGCTATTGGCACTTCTGTGCCATCATCGTTCTTGTGAGGAAGAACTGCACCAACACCAACCGGTGAAGCGTCACATGACAAGACCAGTGGACGCGCAGGGTCGTAGCGTACTAGCACTGCATCGGAGCTGAGAAGCCCTTTTAGGTTCCGGTACGCTTTCTCGTGCTCCTGCGTCCACGCCCATTTTCTTTCTTGGTCTAGAAGGCGATGCAATGGCTCGGCAACTTCAGCTTTCCTTCAAGAAATCTGCTGTAAAAGTTGACTAGTCCCAAAAAAGCTTGTAGTTCTTTTTTGTTCATTGGGCTCGGCGCACTCTTGATTGTAGTCACTTTTTCTTCACTTGGGTGAATGCCAGTGGAGTCAATTCTGTGACCCAAGTACTCGATGCTTGTTTTACAGAACTCGCATTTGTCTTTGTTTACCCGCAAGCGCGAGTCTTGCAACCGCTGCATGACTGCTCTTAATCTTTCATTCTGCTCCGCCACGGTCGAGCCCGAGACAACGATATCGTCAAGATATACGACAACTCCCGGTATACCTGACAGCAAGCTGCCTACAACACGCTGGAACAATCTTGGTGCGAGAGATATGCCGAAAGGAAGTCGGCAAACTTTGTGTAGTCCTTTCAATGAATTCACGGTGAGGACTTCTGACGACTCGTCGTCAAGTTCGAGCTGCTGATAGGCCTGGGTTAGGTCTAGTTTTGTGAATATCTTACTTGACCCTAGTGTGGCAAACAACTCGGTGACAGTCGGTAGTGGATAGACGTTGCTCTTAACCGCCTTGTTAACTGTGCTACGATAATCACCGCACAGGCGTAAATTTCCGTTTTTCTTTCTCACCACGGCGAGCGGTGTGGCCCAGTCGGAGTACTGGGTCGACTCCAGGATGCCTTGCTTCTCCAGGTGGTTTAACTCCTTGGTCACATCCTCTCGAAGGGCGAACGGCACTGGCCGACTCTTTAAAAACTTGGGTTGCACGTCGTTCAGCTCGATGTTGATAGGAGCTCCCTTGAATCCGGGCAAATCGGTGCGAAATACCTCGGAAAAACTGCGCTGTTAGCGCTTCGTCGGACGTGCTGAGGTTTCGGATGTCGTGTAACTCGATGCCTAGCGGTCGAAACCAGTTTTGTCCCATCAAGCTTCTTCCGTGCTGTGCCACGACCATGATTGGCAAAACAGCCTTGCGTCCTTTAAACAAAACGCTTACCATTGCTTGGCCAACTGTAGGAAATGTTTGTTTTGACCAGGTCAACAACTTGGTGGGTGTGCTCTCGATGGGAATCACTCTCTTGCCTATCTGGCGAAGCGTTTCTTCGCTCATGATAGAGCAAGACGCTCCAGAGTCAACTTCCATGATTACTTCTTGTGACTCTATCTTTACTGGCACTAGAAACTTTTCTTCGGTTTCGTGCACCTCGCAGATCGAACAGAGTTCGTCTACTTCGTAAACGCTGTCTCCCTTTTTTGTGTCTCTTCCTTTCTTTACTGTGGCTGTCTTACTTTGACATGCCTTTGCTATATGCCCCTTCTTCTGGCATTTGTAGCAGACGGAGTCTTTAAATTTGCACACGAAAGATTTGTGCTTACCGGTGCAACGGTGGCAGTTTCCGCTGTCTGCTTTCCTCTGAGGTTTCATAGTTGCCGCTTGAATTTCACCATCAGAGTCAACTTTACCGGTCTGTTGCCGTTGCTTCCTGATGTCTCGCTGTTGCTGTGACGTTGCCTCTGCAGTGACGGCCAAGTCGTAGGCTACGTCGAACGTCAAGTTGCGTTCAGCCAAAAGCCGTTGCTGCACTCTCTCTGGCGCGATGCCGCAGACGAACATGTCTCGCATCATGATTTCAAGTGGCAGTTGTCTATCTCCGAAACCGCAGTCTTCTGCCAGCTTTTGGAGCGCTGTCACGTGGTCTGCAACTGTCTCGCCAGCGTGCTGGTCGCGCTTGTAGAACAGGAACCTTGCGTAGAGTTCCGATGGCCTTGGGTGCAGATGAGCCTTGACCGCTGTCACTATCGTGGTATAGTCTGCAGCTGTCGGTCTCGTCGGCTTCACCAAGGTGACGATTAAGGAGTACATTTCTTCTCCGCAGCAACTGAGCAGGACTGCACGCTTCTGCTCAGGCGTTTTCAGACTGTTGGCTACGCAGTACATTTCGAGTCGCTCTACGTACTCGTCCCAGGAAGCGTTGGTGCTGAGGCGATACTCGTTGATACCGCCCACAGCCATCCTCGGGGTCTGGGCAACGGACGCTTGCCCGTTGTCTTCGTCCGCTTCGTCGCCAATTGTTATATCTTATGCAAGCCGAGTCATAACGGCAACGTAGATCTTTAATGGAGACAGGCGTTCTTTAACATCCATGGCTGGTAGCCGATGATCGAACCATAGGAGCACGCGCTCAGCTCGCGCACCTCAGAGTTCACGCGCCGGTCACGCCTGCCGGTCATGCAACCACGGTATTGTTGTATTATGCAACAATGATCACTATATTGCACCTACAAAACTACATTTGTTCCCGAACGGTGCTACGTGGGAAGGCCGTAATTCTCGGCGAATGCAAATGGCTATTTATCCTTGTTCACGTCTTTTTGAGTCACTTCATGTACTTTCCCCTACCTCGAACTAATGCCGCTAAAAATGTCACGCCCGGTTAACCACATAGTTTCTTAGTTCCTGAACGTTAAAGACTGCCTACTATGCTTGACAAAAGGTCTTTGCACGAAATGAACCCTGTTTTGCCGTGAGGGCGCTTCTCAAACTGTCGTATTATATGCTTCTGAGTCACCCATAGTGTGTGGAGATTCGACAACAGAGCAGTATACCTTTTCTCCACTGTACTCCTTTACAGCGTTCGCTATATGATAAACTAAAAAATGAGTGGAAAGCGTTATAGAGGACCTTATTTTGTTATTCTTGCAAGTAACCTTGTTTAAACCACAGGCTTTTCTTTTGGGTTGGTGACTGTGATGAATTACGATATAGGGCGGGTTCATGTTACAAATTCTGAAGAAACTTGCACCAAGGACATATTTTTACCTTTTAAATTTATCCTAAAAACGGAAACACATGTAACGAGATACTTAAGTATGGCAAAGTATTGGGATAGAAGCGATACATTGTAAATGAATTTCAAACAGAGATACAAATACATTTTTCAAATGTATCTTGATACAAAGATACAGATACTCGAAAGTATCACAAAGACACTATCGCGATACTGCCCAGCCCTAGTAGAAATATAAATCAACTTTAAAGTTTTAAGTTGTCCCTAAAGGTGAGCGCTGTTCGGGTTTCAAGGGTGAGTTTCCCAACTGAGTGTTTTGGTAACGTTGCCTCAACCGAAGGCTGACGCGGTGTTTGGCGCTGCGTTGGGAACAGAAATAAATAGTTTAAGTTGTTGTCCCCATAAAAGTATTTCACAACATAGCCGCTAGGGGCGTGATGAATGGTAAGACGAATGACCTCCGAAAATCCCCTTTCAGGTTTCCGAACCTGTAGGCGATAGAAGGGAAACCCCCTGCGAAAAGATGCCGAGGCAAACGTTTGTTTCGCCCAACAATCTTCACTCCGGCACCGGAAAATGTATACGAATATTTTCTGTGTTGATATACGCGAATAATCGAGTAACCTAACTGGTCATTTTAATATCCGGTCATCCGGTTTTCAAATGAGAATTATTCTCTAATTCTAATGACCACTAACCGCTGTTACCTCAAAACTCGCTCTTCTTGCTACCTTAAATTTATTTCGTTATTATTGCACTCCGGTGCATGGACACTCCAGGATGCTAATCATACCCTTCGAAGGCGCTATAGATGCACAAATGACTCGAAAAACACGTTATCGGTGACACAAATGTGAGCTATAGGGTGCCCCATGGAAATGCATTACTATTGTGAGATCCGAAACGCGCAGGGCTAGCGTTTTAGGTGGTTTCCGCTGCATTACGTTTTTTTCTCTACACAAATTGCATGCGACGTCATCGCACCATGCTGGAAATCGCTACCCCTTCATTTAGAAGAGGAAACAAATAGTGTGGTGCCGATTAAAAAAAAATACGGTTGGGCGGAGGTAAGTTCTCATGACATCAGTAGAATGCATATATATGTTGCCCATTATTTGCGCGTCCACAGGTGCGGATAAGGAGCTTGTTTTTGTGGAAAGTCGTACATACCTCGTAAACATCAACAACGTAGGAAGCAAGACTTGAGAGGTTTGCAGTGGTGCCGTAGTTGAAATGTAAGTACCCGAATCCGCGAACGGGCATGTAGTTATAAAGCTCACGAGCGACGCTCCTGAAATTCTGTTGATCGACAAAGCTTCTCATCTGAATGAGCTCTCTATCAGTAGATATGCCGGGGTCTCGAGGTAGGGTAAACAGAAATTTGCTCGTCTGAGACATTACACTGAGAAAATCATAATCCAAGCCTGCGAAAACATGAAACAAACACACTTAAGGTGACAAAGTACGAATTTAAAAAAGAAAATTATAAAATTATATTAAGAGAAATAATGAAATGTCTCTTTACAAATCATAACAAGCGATGGGCACGGCACGTACGGAAGAAAAATACAAAAATTTAGTGTGCGGGGCGAGAATTAAATCAAGTACGCATATACGAAAAATCAACGGTAGATAGTACCAAAATTGAACGATGCATTTGTATTTGTTGCAGAGTAATAGCAGATAGCCCCTTTATCGAAACCAAATGAACGATTCACGACCTTTCTTCCAAATATAGAACGCTACGTTATATTTTTTCAACGTATAGCACTCCATTGTATTAGTACATAATTCAATTAAGAAAAGTTGACCGATCACTGCAATTAGTTTTATTATTAAATAATTAAAAATGCCCTCAGTGCCATCGGTATTACAGAAGGGAAAGGGGGGGGGGGGGGTAAGTGCATTTGCATAATAAGTTGGAACAGTCTAGATTATTGACGACAGTTTTAAATAGAGAATCGTTGACAATTTTGGTTATTGGTGCTGGGAGGTGGTTCCAATATACAGAGGTTTTCGGGATGAAGGAATCTTGAGATGCATTTGTGTTGAATGTTCGAATGCCTACCTTATATAAGGGGTGTCCCGAATAACTTGCATCAAACCTTACACAAAAACGAAGCGCTCTGCAGGAGTGGGACAAACTGTAAGTGGTTAGATTGTCTTAGAAAAGTGCACACGACGTTTTTAGCTTACGTATTTATTTAGTTATTGATGACTAACTTGCTAACGTTTTTTTTTTTTTATTCGTTTCAGGGCCGATGTATGAATAGGAATGTTGTAGAGCGTATTGAGAAACACAGAAATGAGGCATTTGCTACATTATACGCTTTCGGCGCTTATTTTAATTAACCAAAAAAAAAAAGTCAGCAAAATGTAAAACAAATGCTCTACATGACAACGCGCCCTCGTGTCGCGCATGTAGCGCTGTCAGAGGTGCTCTGAAAGGAAGAAGTTCATCTTACCACAGGCGCCCGTGCAAACAAACGGGATCCCGTTGAAAGATTTCTTCATAAATAATCGATAGGCACAAGAGACAACGGGCCGAGCTAATACCAGCTAGAAGACAAGGCCTGTGCCTGACGTCATCGTTGGTAGATCCCCGACCCGCCCCAAGTGGCAAACACCCCGAAGCTTGCGAGAGTATGAGCCACGTCACGTGACGTATCAACTTCGGTTTGATTGGGGGGAGGGGGGGGGGGGGCTAAAGCGGCGCCCCTTTAAAGGCCGGGGGGCGGTGCCCTTAGTATCCCTTGAGCGCCACCGACCAGAGTGAGCCCTGCCCAGTGGCGACTGTTTCAGGAGGGGAAAACATATGGATGCCCCCCACTCTGAGAACTGGGGGGGGGGGGGGGGGGCGGGGCAAGCGCCCCCTTGGCCCCCCCCCCCCCCCGTTGGTATGCCCGTGGCCACGTGCGGCCGCGACTGCTGAGCGCGAGTGTTTGCGCGAGCTGATAACGAGCTTCCACAGTTTATTTGCAACGTGCATGCGACGCCCTCAAGGTTGCCGGTCTTAGCAGTCTATTAATGTGAGCTCAATCTGAGCGCATCCACTGAAGTAGGCGATGGAGCAGACGATGCAGCAGACAATGGTGCTCATCCGGGCTACCTAGGGGGCGCTAAAGGGATCTATTAGTGATGGCGTTTAGAGGAGGAAACACGCGGGCCTTGTGTTCCAGGAGGTATTGGCCGAGTGCGGAGCCCGGGGGCAATTTGCTGGGGATGCGGGAGTTTTGCCTCCAGCCCGCGGCTAAACTCCCCCGCAAGTGGCATTTACTGCTCACACGACCGGCTTCATGCGGACATAAGGAAATCTGCATCAACTGTTTTCTGCTACGTTTCCAGGGCTGGCGTATAGATTCCATGGTACTGCAGCTAAGCACTGCTGCCCGCGCAGGTGGCCTCGTCTTGCGTCAAATTCACACGCGCTGTCGTGTTAAAGAGACGCCCAACCGAAGCGGCGTTTTTTACAGCGCTAGAGCACTGGGAACCAGCACCAGACAAATAGCTTGAGTACGATCCTTCTCGCTTCGATTTTTTTATATCCTATTACGCCTTTAGAAAGAGGTGAAAAGACTTGAAAGGTAAATTATATGACCCCAATTTGCATACACTAGGAGAGGCATGTCAAGTATTTTTTTTTTTTTTTTCGAGTGAACATCTTCTTAACCAAGAATTAAAGCATAGAACAGGTAAATCTTGTTAAGACTGCAGTTTTTGTGTGCTGATGCAAGTGGCGTGTTTGTTCTTGCGTACTGTAGTATCGGAAGCGAAGCCATATGTCTGCTTGGCTGAATCGGCTGTAATGCTGGGTACTTTCTGCCCTCTGGCGCCCGTCACGTGACGAGAAAAACACTCTAGCGACTATTTTACGCCACAGAGAGACATCACCTCATTCACCAGAAAACCACCCCTTGGCACGTCGACCGAACTTCAGCAGTTTGAGAGGATTCATTTTTCCTCCGTACAAACTGCTACCGCGTAGAAAATTTCGAATCAAGCCAACATAGGATTTTATAGTTTTAGAGCAGAATCTTTATTTTTTAGACGTTTTGAATAAGAAACAACCAAAAACTTTTCAAAAGATATTGCAGCGTCTTAGCTCCCGAAAAACGTGGCGCTGCAATATTATCTAGCACGACGCTGCATCACATTTTGTGTTACCACTGCATTTCCATTGATAAGAGACAAGGAGCCAAACGAATGATTTCTGTTTTGTTTTACTGGGATAGATTTAGTTCTTTCAAGAAAAGCTTACGGTTGTAACCCTGGGTGCTGTTCGTGGGGATGTCTAAGATTACGTAGTCACAGATGTTTGGTGGAGGCATAGCTTGGCCAGCAATGGACACATACTGTGCGCTGGTGGGCGAGTAGTAGCCGGGTGACATCATCTGACATAGCAGTGGAACAGGTGCTGAAATATATAAAAACCCTATTAAAACTGTATTACCATATATCAAAATTTCTATGTACAATATTGTGTAGACTGAACATCTAGAGTCAAAGTTAGCAAACAGGTGAGCTGGATAAGAACGATCAGGTAATCAAAACTGAAAACGACGTATTCTGTATGTTTTTTTTTTTTTGTCATTCGCGGTAATCGGTTTCAATTATGTGTGATTATGATGGTGCCAGCGATGGGATAATAAAGCCTCTTAATACATGTTTTCAACAAGAAGCCATTCAAGACGTTTACAATAAAAAGTATAATTTTACTATTTTCTCGGTAAGTAACAATACCCATGTGGCCTATTCATTTTCAAATAAAAATGAAGGCACACATAAAATTGAAATAAATCGGTTCACTCTCACGTATAAAGTCACTCAAATTTGTAGTGTTTTGCTGTATAATAAGTGGTCTATTGTTGTCTGCTTTCCGACAGGACGCAATACAAGTGCTGGTAGGAATTAATAAAACGGTGCAAAAGAAAATACGTGAAAAAGTGAAAAGCACAAGCGAAAACAACGCTGACGCTCAATTGTAGTTTTCTTTCATATAAAAATTCAATTACACACGCAAAAAAAAAGGAAGAAACAAAGGAAAGAAGACAGGGCATCTCATCCATAAACCACCAAATAAATGTGTCACTCTAGGTGTCTGACCGTTCTTCTGAAACGTCGCTACGTCGCTCCAGTTCTGTCGACTCCAGAGCACAACGAGAGTTTCCGCAAACTGCTCCCAATGCGACGCCGACGACTTATGAAGGGGCAGCTCTTGGCGCGTTGAACATTCAGCTGTTCAAGATTCACTCAGCGAGACACAACTTGATGCAAGCACAGTAAACTAGAGACGACGAAGTGGATCTTTCTGGCAACAGAGCACGGCAAGAATGCATTCGATGGCGTAGATGCGCTTGTGAAACATCAGACAACCCTGCACAACTTGCGGTTGCCTATCAGTGATGCCATACAAGGCACAGGTGCTTTTGTGGTACTAGCAGGCAAAACGGAAAATGTTTGTCTACTGCACGTTTGACATAGCAAGCTTTAGGTATCATGAAGAAACACCAACAAGAGGAGTGGAAGGAGGCCAAGACGGTGTCTTGAATCCAGTCGTCTCACATATTAAAATATGAAAACGTCGAGTCAAGAGGATTCCTTGTGCGTGGCACGTAGCGCAGACTGAGTGCAAAAACACTGAACGTGTTGCACTATATTACTTACGGCATTCACTGGCGATGCTTACTGATTCTTATAAGGAGCGTACTTATTCTAATTAGACAAGCGCAGGCTATTTTTAGTATGTGTCCTTCCATTCTTTTAAGAACATATCATCACCACCCCTCCCCCTCCCCCCTTCAACCCAAACTCTCTTGCCCCTTCGTGAAACCCCGGATTATTTTTAGATGATGAAGGAGGCTTCGCAAGAGATCCTGCAGACATCTTATGGCACCGAATTGAGTAGCTCCCACGCACACGCGGGGCAAAAGAAATTCCGACGCTGAGTGACTGACGCTACCTAGCTTTTCTTCACCATTTTCTTTTTAACAAAAACATGTAATTGTTTTGCCCTCGCAACCTCTGGCGTCGGTCAGAGCAGAAGCTTCCGTAACGCCGCACGTTCCTAGTGATGCCTAATGAAATAAATCAAAGTAATTTGTCACTAAACTACTACCAATAAAGTATTTCAATAGAATGGTAGCAGAGTGACTATATGATCACTCAAACACAACAATTTAAGGATGAAACGCGCCGCAAAACTACATTTTCGTAGGCATTATCAGCCACACCACTTATATGAGCTCGCTTGTTATTTTGAGGATCTACCAAGATTGTTTTGTATAAGTACAAGGATATGTTAATTGTTTTGGTTACAAATGAGTCGTTCCAGATATATAGATGCGTTTTGGGCCTCTCAGCTCGTTCGTGAGAACTCCAAACCTACCTGACATGCGGTCGCTCTGGACTCGTGTAACGGCTTCCCAACACTGGTGTCGAATTGCATCCACCGGCTCCTTCGGGTGCTTAGTTTCAATACGTGGAGTAGATCCAATAGACGGGAGGTGACTACGTAACACGTTTCTATGTTTATGCAAAACCGCTCCCAATCCTCGTCGTGTTCACACACCGTGGGGTGCGTTGTCAAAAGCGTGCAAAGCTAAATAAATATCAGCCCGTTTTTTTTTAGCGATTTTGTTTCTTTTGTTGTTCTTTAGCGCACGAAATCACGTCTCCCGGTACGAGCTCTTGGCATTGACAGTGCCACAACAACATTTTGTTATAGGCTATTTCTTCTCCCCAGAGTGCATGTAGGGGGCATCTGGTACTACAAAAAGTACAGAGCAAGTTGTTGACGCTCTAACGTAGCTCATTGATAAAAAAGTAAAAAAAAAAAAAAGCTCTGGCGCGGTGGGGACGCCACCGCCTTGCACGCAGTGGACCAAGGTTCGATTCCTGCGGGTGGCGTGCGATCTTTTGGAAGGATTTAGTAACATCGCCAAATGGACGCCCTACAACGCCCACCACAACACCAGGAACATCCACATCTACTACAACAACGGCAGTCATTTTCAGTGTTGGAAAATACCCAGAACAGGAATCGCTGGAGAACAAAAATGAAGCATACCTGCGTCAATCTACATTACAGACACTGCGATAGCTGCGATACCTCACGGCGAAGTCATTGTCATCGTCTTCGTGTTCCAGCACTGTGGGTTTCTTAAACGAAACCCATTGGAACAAAATGGATATGTGACCGTTTTGTTCCGAACGCTGTTGTTCTTTCATTGCCTCCTTTATACTCACAAGGCCTGGCAGTTCAACGACGGAGCAATAGAGTGCCCGGTCGCAGAATTGGTGTGGGAGGATCTGGTAGCACAGAGCATCAAAAAGCCATTTCTCGTGGAAACAAGGACGTCATGCACAGCCTTTGCAGCGGCGAGGACCCGAAACTGACTTTTTTTGCTCGGGAGAAGTGTGTTTCGGCATCTCGCCGCGGCGGGGCGCCAGTCAGGGTGGCTCCCCTCTCATCCGTTGTCTGCCGCTCCACCTTTCCATTTCGGCGGCCGTTTCTCGTGGCGATCTGCCAGGCTTTGTCACTATATAAGAGGCTATGGTTCTTTGTTTGTTAAGGAGCGCGTGAAACACGAGCCTCCGGGGACGTAGCAACTTGGTTGGTTGGTTGGAAAGTGACTTCATTATAATGGACCTTTTTCGAGTAACGAGCGCCGTCTGGGGAGTTGTCTGCGAACTACAATATAAGAGCCTCCGCCCGTCAAAACACTTTGGGATCGTGCCGTTGTATCGGTTTTCAGTGCTTTTTATACCCCGTACTACCGATACTAAAAGACAAAGCCTCAGAATAGACTAAATACGCGCGAAGATAGATGCTGAGAATGCTGCCGTCGCCATTTCGCAGGGCACCTGCGTCCCGGTGTCCTGCGGAAATGGCGACAGCGAGAGTGTACGCATGCGCAGAACCTTACTGGAAAAAGGTCATTATAAACGGTTTACTTACGCTCGCCGATCTTCATGAATGCTTTTAAGTTAGTTTTTTTTTTTTTGATAAATCGCGTGAGTTGGTCTTTTTCACACTTGTGAGGAGGGAATTCATGGTTGCCTTGCGATTCTCAGGGAACACAGTGAGCAGAACCCATTCTTCAAGGCTATTCGGTGGCATTTGAAGTGGTAATGCCTCTAGGGCTTTCCGTCTTGTCTCTTGAGTGCGGGGACAGTTTAAGAACCGTGGGTCTCCAAGGCAGTCTCCTCGCAGCATTCACAGAGGCTCTCGTTTCTGGGTTGGGTCGAGTGTCCTGCTTTTGAGTCCTGAAGTTGGGGCTCTTGCTGTTTCGCTGCTTGTCTGATTTTCTCGAAAATGGCTGCGCGTTTGGGAACCATTGCTGTACGGGTGCGTAATCTTCTAAAACATACTTTCTCCCAACGGGTGTAGTTATCCCCTGAGAGAGAATGCGGGTATTCTCGGAGGAGGCTCCCGAGCCGCTCGCGGCGTGCCTGGCATTCAACAGCCTTGAGTGCCAAGGGATCGACATCTTATTCTGCCTTCGGTTGGATTGGAGATCCAGTGTCATATTTTTGGAGGTCGTTGCGGTCAGTGCCGATACCGGGTAATTGATGAAGAGGGAGGGAGACCCATGCGGAAGCGTCCGCGGCGTTGTTCCCGGGTATTTCCTGGTGTCCCGGAATTCACCTTAGGGTTAATAGTCTTCTTTCGCTTCTGTATATGCGTGCAATTGCTTTGAGGGTGTACACCTTCTTACTTCTGCTCGGGGGGATACGATACTCCTCGAAAGCCTTCTTGGAGTCTGTGTAGATGTGGAGTTTTCCTTTTTTTTTCTTTTTTTTTTTTTTGCGTGGGCTGAAAGCTGCGGTTTCGATGGCCAGCTGGATGGCCATTATTCTGCTTGTTTTACTTCCGTTTTTGGTGGTAGCGTTCTTGTGACCGTGAATTGTACTCTATGTCAGTGTGCTGCTCTACATTTGATGCATCGGTGTAGAATATATCTGCCTCGGGGTCTTCAAATATTTTTTGGAGGTCAAAATTGTGTTTCTTAGCTGCTGTTTTTCTTCTTCCCGTTTGCTGTTTGCTAAGATTTTCTGGTAAAGGCTTCGTGTCCACGACTGCCTCATCCTCCCACGGTGGTGGGCGGATCAAGATAGGTGTTTCCCGGCATTCGATGTCTTATTTTTTAGGCGGTTCCTGTTGTTCTATTTAGTGCATTTTGGTGACCCGGTGACGACTCTCATCGTCATAAGGTTAAGCGCCTCTAGGCCCTTCCGTTGCTTACTGTTGAGGCGAAGGTAGTTAATTCCGTAGGTGGTTTTTGACACTAACGGGGCTCTGAATATTTTCTTTTAGTGTGTGCTCTTACGCTCCCAACAACTTGCTCGTGACAAATTTGATTTTCCCGAGTGTCGCTTTCCAGTTGTTTTTAATTTCATGATGCCATTTTTTGCTGTGCCGTCCTCTTCAAAGGTGACTCTCAGGATTTTGACAGAGTCGGTTCTTTGAATGAGGGTGACACTCATATTAATTTTGTTACAGGTTCCGATTTCTTTCCCGCCTCTCTTATCTGCTACGGTAACACAGTTTGTCTTCTCTGGGGAGAGCCTCCTTCCCACCCTTTGTAGGAAAGAGTGGATGGTGTCCAAGCCTTCCTGCGAGATTATTTTTGCTCGTCTACGTCTCGTTCGTTCGACCAGATAGTAATGTAGTCAGCATAGATTGAATGTCCCAGAACTTCAACCTTCTCTTGTCCGAACGCTAAGTCTGCCATCACAATGTTAAACAGCATTGGTGATAAGGCCGCCCCTTCTGGTACTTCGATTATGTCCTCTTCTTCGGTCGATGTTCTTCCCCGACTACGACTTCGTGCGTCCGGTCTTCTAAGAACGACTCTATAAATTTCAGACTGCGGCCTTTCAGGCCCTGGTTGATAACGCCTTGGATCATGGAATCATGAGGTAAAGATCGAATGCCTTTTTTATATCGACTGCAACTATTGTCCTTGAGTACATGTTCGAGGGGCTTTCCAGTCTGTCCCTGGGTTTTAGGTTGATGGTGTCGACGGGTGCAAGACCAGGCCGGAACCCTGCTCGTACCGAGAAAAGGCCGGTTCATCGCCGTCTGCTTGTTTCTTGTATTCTAGCTGCCAGGTTAATCTAGCCAGGAACATACGTTCGGTTATTTTACACAAATTGAAAGTTAGGGATATCGGTCGCAAGTTCTGAATCGAATAGTTTGGCTTGCCTGCTTTGGGTATAGGTATCACGGTGGAGTGTTTCCACCTTGCTGGTATCCTCCTGGTCTTCTATACTTCGTTGGTGTTCTGAAGTAACTGCTCTTTTCCACTTCAGGTAAGTTGCATAAGGCGGCAACCATGATATGGTCAGGGCCAGGTGTGACGTTCTGTGCTGCGTGCAATGCTTCTAGTATTTCTCCTATGTTGAACGCGACATGTATGTCCATCCTATCGTGGTAATCCGGTGTGTCTGCGGGGATGGTTTTACGATTTTGTGGTTGTGGGAAGAAATAATCGCTCGCTATTTCAGCTAGCTTCCGCTCGGTTATGCGTAATTTGAGCGCGGGGTTTTGGGAGGAGCATTTGGCCTTTTTCTTGCACGTAAAGGCGCAAAAGGTTCGCCACATCTTGGTTGCTCCCCTTGGTGTTAGACTCGTCACAGTGTTTGCGTTACTGAGATCTCTTGAGCTGGTTGGTGTATCTCTTGGCGTTCGCCGTCGCCGCGTTGAATTTAAATCGGAATCACCAGTCTTCTTTTGTTCCATCTGAAGTGTTATTGGAATTGAAGACGAGTGACCCATAGGTTAAGCAGGTGAAGGTCTAGGTCGGGGTCGTCTGATTTTATTTTATGAATTTCGGTGAAAATTCAGAAGGCTTCCGTGATTCAGAGGCCTAGCTCGCCGTCGTTCACGAGATCACTAAATACTTTGCGGAACTTGTCCCATTTGATGACTTTTGACTGTCTCCTGGCGTCTGGGTGTAGTTCCGCCGTCAGTTCACTCTGAATGGGGATATGGTCGCTGTCCATACTGTCGGGCAGGACGGTCCACCGCGCCCTGACGTTATTTGAAGCCCAAGTGAGGTCCGGTGAGGTGTCACTCTGTCTTGAGGTTTGTCCGATGCGGGTGGGTATATGCGGTTTGTTGAGAAGTCTCCGAGTAACCGTTTTTGCCTGTTCTGCTATGTTTTACCCTCTTGCATGGATATATTGATGGCCCCCCATAGTGTTCTTTGCGTTGAAATCGCCTCCCACGATAATTTCCTCATCGCATTTTTGTGCTTTGATTAAGGTTTGTAGCCAACTCATACTTTCGTCTTCCTTCTTCTGTGGTGTGATGTAGACCGATGCTAATATGAGTTTTCCCTTGACGGTGTGTGGCCGTGCTGCCACAATTTCTTGGTGTTCCTCGAAAATAAGCGCCATGTCGATATGCGAGTGTGGAACACTGCCCCTGGCTAGAAAAGCAGTTGTCCCGTTAAGACTGTGTAGTCCTTCTAGTTGATTTAGGATTGTTGGTATCTGGTATGCTTTCTACCCAGTAATGTTGATGTTCTGAGTATTCACCTCTCGTAGCAATACGGCAAGAGGAGCGTTCATACCCGCCCTTTCTATTCTTATTTTGAGTTCAGTTGTTTTGGAACGGATGCCGTTGCAGTTCCACTCAAGGATCCACGGAGGCCTTCGTTCCTCGTTGTGCTTTTGCCTTTCGCATAGTTATGTTCTGGCATTGAAAGCCTCAATGAGTCCCTCGTGCCTTTGAATAGGTCAGTAATATTTGCGTTCATGTCTGACATCTTGTCTTCAAGAGATCGCAGTTTTTTATCTATTCGTTCTGTTTCAGCCTTGATGATTTGGGAAAAAGGGTCGTTCCCCTTTATTGGGGGTAAACTTCTGCCTCCTGCAGAAGTACCGGCCACTAACACTGTCCACGGCATGCTTGACGCCCCGGGCGTTATCGTGTCGGCATCACTAAATTTCGATAGAACAGGCCAGGAAATTTCAGCTTTGTTAATATGTTTGATTCCGTGTTTTGCTTCTGGCTTTTTCACTCGCTGGAGGTTCTCGCCGGGCGGCGGAATTGCTTGTTTGGGTATTTTTCGTCCATCGCAGTGTAAGGCCCTTTTCAAATATAGCATTCTGGCGGCATTCCGCAGTTGTCGCCTTCTTTGTGTGCCCTTCAACAATATCCGCAGCGGCGGATTTTGCTGGGGCAAATGACAGCTTTTTGCCCGATCGCGTGACGGTTGAGGCACACCAACGATCTTGGTCTGTATTGCAGACCTTGCAGGTTACTCCGCAGTATCTGAATGCACTCCGGTCTTGTGTTTCCTTGAACGTGAGGATGGCTGTGGACCTCATGGGTCTCACGTTGTGTACTCCAAGAATATTATGAGTCCTACATTCGACCTCTGAAAAAATAGTGTCGTTGGTGTTATCTTTTGCGTATCTAAAGTATGCGACCCCTTCACATTTGTGGGGGCTTGTGCTTGCAGTGCCTGCAACATCAGGGCTCACTCGGGACTGCCTATTTCGGTGATCTGTAAAAGTCGTCCTATCGCCTTTTTGTCTTTAGTGACCGGTGCGATAGTTTAGGCTTTTTCATTGTATTTGGTAGCTATATTTTTTCCATTACGTCACGCCCCTCGTGTGGGCTGCGTCTTTAATAGGCTTTGGTAAGAACCCTTGCGTTACGTCTGCAGTTGCTTCTTATAAGACTTCTTGTGACAGCGTCTTTGGAGTCTGGTCGTTGGCTGCCGTGGTGTCGGTTCTTTCTGTTTCCGGTTCTTCTTGAAGCAGTCTTGAGAAAACACACTGGTGGCTTTTCGCTTCTTTCTTTTTGATGCAAGCTGTGAGATGTCTTCGTCTCCTTGGATCTTCGAGGACGATTAAGAACTCTGTGTTGCTTTGGCCACGTCACCAGTTTTTTTTAGTGTAGGAACACTAGTCATTGGCATCTCTGTGTTAGGACCAGGTATACACAGTTCAGATGGCTGATCTCTAGAAGATTTCTTTTGTAGGAAGTGTTCTATTTTGGCCTTGTATTCGGCGAATTTGCGCAGCGTTTCCAGGTCGATGGCTCGAAGAATTTTCATGGCCATGGTCATTTCATGGTCGGGGGGTTGCTCGTGCATTCCTTAATGCTCGCCGCGTGGTTGAGACACTCAATAAGGTATTGTGTGTTTTTGTGACTGACCTTAAGTAAGTCAACCTCGTCTCCTGGTATAATGTATGACGGTAGCAATCGGTGCCTGTTGCAATCTTAGCGAGTTCATTGTCGTCGCCATTCTCTTTGTCCATCTCCATTGAGTAGATATGAACCGGGAGTCTTGGTACCCTCCCGGTGTTTCTTTCTCTATCTGAGTTCACGGGGTGCGCAGTGGTGTAGGTGGTGATAGTAGTACAATTTGCTTCCTCAAGCTTGTGGTCCGTTTCGAGTAGGCCTGCCGTGACGGCCTTGCCGTCTGCCACAAAATTCTTCGTCAGGCTTAGCAGGCGGGAGCAGGAGCTTTGCGTGCACGTCTGCCTACTCCGAGAGCTTCCTCTTCTTTTCGCGAGTTCTTGGCAATGAAAGTTCTACGAAAGCCTTTTGCAGTCGGCTATTTCATCCTATTTTCTCAAAGAGGTCGCATCGAACAGTCACGCCTCTATACAGCATTTCAATATTTCAAGCCCTTAGCCCAGCACCCGCATGATTGTCACTTCAGAAAGCGAGCAAATCAAACGCCATGCGGAAGAATATTGAAAATAAAACCGGCCAGGAGCCCCTTTTAGAGCGCAGCTCTTAGGCGCACGTTTCCTGGTTTCGCGGCGTCGGCGTAACCGTGCTAAATTTAGTGGGAAAATAACGTCACGTGACCTCAACAGCGATTCAATTCCCCGATAAATTTAGCCGGAAAATTGACGTTACGTCACTTCAAATCCAATTCAGTTTTCTCGCTAAATTTAGCGGGGAAAATGACTTCACATGACTTGGTGTCACGTGACCTGTGAACAAATTCAGTTTCTCCGCTAGATTTAGCAGGACAATTGACGTCAGGTGCAGAGGAGGAGGAGGGGAAGGTACGGAACAGGAGCAAAGGAGGAGGAGAAGGAGGAGGAGGGGTAGGGGCGATGAGGAGGAGGAGAAGGCGAGGAGGACGGAATGAGGAGAGGAAGAGGGGAGCAGGACAGAGTACGAGGGAGGAGAAGGGGTATATTCTCCCCTCCGTACCCTCCTTTCCTTCTCCTCCTCAAGAGCTGCGCTCTAATCTCTGGTTACAGAGATTTGGAAACGTCTTTATTTTTTTTAAATGTCTGTACTCTTGAGGAATAAGCGTTTACCCCTCAATTTATTTACATATATACATCTACCACAGGCTGCCGACGGTCCACGGTGAGTTGATCAAAAAGCCTCTAAAATGTGCGTCTCGTGAACCTTCTGCTTCTTTCTCGGTGTCCGATGTCCTTACAATACTCCCCTTCCTAGATGTTGGAGGCATCTTTTTTTGAAGCGCACATGACGTGAAGTGGATGTCTTGGACTTAAATGGACTACCTGTCTGAAGTGCAGACCTGAGGTGTCTTGTTAGGAGCTGTTTAGTTGAGCAGTATAAGAGGGCTTAAGTCGGTTGAAGAATACAAAATCGTTTCTTGCCCCAAAGTCAACTTGCAAAGTCTTGGGGTAACACCGAAGGACGAGATACGGGCCGTCGTACGGCGCATCAAAGGGTTTTCGTAATGCGTGACGTCGAACGAATACGTGTCTGCACTTTGTCAAATCAGAAATCACAAAATCATTGTCGTTAGGTGGAAGTCGGGTCGGTGGCGGAGCTAACTCTCTCAAAGTTTGATGAGTCGGACAACGTAACTTCGTGCGTCGGGAAGCGCATCGGTTATAGTGTTGTGAAAGAACTCACCGAGGAAGCGGAGTGTCGTGCCCAAAGTGAATTCACCGCGTGTGCTCGTAGGTCAGCTCTGTAAACCGTGCAAAGGCCAAGCATAACAAGAGGCAGTGCCTGAATCAGTTGCCTGATTTAATCCGCGCTTTGAGTGATGTCTTCAACTGTCGAATAAATCTTTCGACCATTCTTCTTTGCAGCTAGATGATACGTGATCGAACAAATTCGGGATACTCTGAAAGGACGTAGAAGCTCAACAAATAGTTGGGACTTAAATTGACGGCCTCTGTCGGTTGCTACAGTGGCTGGCACACCAAAACGCGACAACCACGATGTTACGAAAGCCGAAGCAACTGATTCAGCTGTTTTTTCTGTTAAAGGCGTTGCCTCAGGCTGACCGGTGAATCAGTCTATGCAGGTTAGAATATATGCAAATCCATGTGATGGAGGTAGGGAACCAACAATGTCGATGTGGACATGGGAGAATCTTGCATCCCGTGGTTTGAGGCAAAAGACGAACTACTGTATGTTTCTGGATTTTAGATTTTGGTACTTGTGGCACGCTCTTGTCTATTCGCGTACGTCAGTGTTCATTTTCGGTCAGACAAAACGCGATGTTCGTTGAGTTACACGAATACCTGGATGAGCCAGCGAATGCAGTCAGTCGTAAACTGGACGACGGAATTCGGTAGTGAGGAATGGTCGCGGCGTGCCGGCAGAGGCGTCAGATGTCACTACATCGTTACATCATGGAATTAGAACGTCTTCGAGCTTAAGGGCTGTACTTCCGGCGAGGCGACGAAAATCTATATCATGCAAGAGGTTCGTCTCAGCTGACTGTACACTGAGACGGGATAAAGCGTCAAACGCTGGTTTGTTGGATCCCTTCAGACGGTCGCACCAATGCTGTAAATTCAACAATGATAGCCATTTGTATAATTTCACGTGGCCAATAACTATCTCTGCCAAATGCTGAAGGGATACTTTAACGAAATTTTAAGTATACTCGTCGTGTTCAAAAATAGGTTGAATATGATCCACAATATTCGTAAATGACAATCGCACGTTTGTATTTTGAGCCTGGTGGCTGTATATTTTGTTATAAACGGCCCACTTCGGCAAGCGCTCGGAGAATAGCCAGCGCCTAGTCGTTCCAGCCATCGAAGTGGCTGCGTTTGTACAGATTTTGAGTGACGGGTTAATCTTCTATAATCTGGTAGAGGGACAAAAGCAACTTCTGGGACACCCGAATTGAATTCTTGGGAAGAGCGGAGTTCCTCCTTCCCCTTTTCTCTCGTCGTGGCCGGAGGCGAGACACTCACCGTCACTACCTCTTAGGGTTTCTGGACGGGCATTACAAACAAGGTGTTAGCGACATCCACCACTTTTTTTTTCTAATTGTTTAATTTGTTTTAAAATTCTTTTTCGTGACTTTTTTAACAAGATATTGGTGTTTTAGATGTGATACTGCTTCTTTGAACACATACAGACCAAAAAATAAGCTCCCATATTTTGTTGTAGTGTCCGTTTAAAGCACATGTCAGTGGTTTGTAGTCGGTTAATATGTGAAAAAATGCGACCCGTAAGAAAGTATCTAAAATGCTTGATGGCTAGATAAATAACTAGGAGCTTCCACCCAAACGCGTTGCATTTCTGTTCGGTTGGACGCATTTTTTTTAGGGGAAAAGAAAAGGGGTTGCCAGCGTTACTCAAATTGTTGCTGTAGGACCGCTCCGACCCCTTCCTCGGACGCATCAGTCATGATACGTGTTGGGGCGTTTGGCACTGGATGGTGGAGCATTGTAGCGTTGGATAGATCAGTTTTGATTTTCTCAAATGCATGCTGTCTGTCCTCTGTCCAAATGATCTCTTGTTTCGGATTGTGCTTTGTAGCAAAGATATCAGCAAGCGGTTGGCTTGTTGTGGCGCACTGAGGAAGGAACCGTCCAAAGAAGTTGATGAGGCCGAGAAATTCTCGCGGCAGTTTGATGGTTGTTGGTCTCCTGAAACTGGCAATCGCCTCAACCTTGTCAGGTAGTGGTTTTACTACGGAACTACTAAGGTGGTGTCCTAAGAATATCAATTCGTAGACACCGAATGAGCATTTCGCAGGGTTAATGACGAGACCATTGTCTCTTAAACGTGTGAGAAGGAGGCGAGGATGCTCGGTATGCTCTTCTTGCGTCTTGCTTGCCACTAGAATGTCGTCTAAGTAGGCAAAGCAAAAATCTAATCCCCGTGTAGGTAAATAAAGCGCTGAAACGTCTGTGTGGTATTTCGGAGTCCAAAAGTCATTCGGAGGAACTCATACATGCCGAGAAAGGGGATTATTGACGTCTTGGGATGTCATTGACCTCCACATATGTTTGATGATATGCCATGCAGATTGTGGGAAAGGTCTTGGTTAGTACGGGATATTTATCGGATATTGTAACATCATTTAAAGCCCGATAATCCACGCACGGGCGCCAATCGCCAGGTGTGGCTTTAGGCATCATGTGTAGCGGCGACGACAAACAGCTTTTCGACGGCCGAATAATTCCCAGCTCCAGCATATGGTCAAACCCCTGCCTCACGATTTTTAGTCGCTCTGCCGCTAGTCGACAAGCGTGCATCGGTGGTCCCATTGTGACAATGTGATGAGTAACGTCGTGCTTTGAGGACGTATCACGTTGCATGGTAGTGAGATCAGAAAAATTGTCAAGAAGTTTGTTGTAGATGTTGTACGGAGATGGTGGGTTTGCTGGGCGAGGTAGTGCTGCGAGTATTCCTGCTGCAGCGAGACGTGTCGTGAGTCTCGAATGCAGCGAGACGTTAATTCGTGAGCTTCGAATGTCCACCCATAGTTCAACTAAGCTAACCCCAGGATAGCTCGGATGGTAGAGCGCTCCATCTGTAATGAAGAGGTCCCGGGCTCGATACCCGAACCAGGTGGATTTTGTTTGTTCACGCACCAGTCACCTAGCTTTGTTTGGAGATATGGGCTTGTCCTTTGTCCCTCTTGTTCCCCTTCTCCAGGGATTATTTTTGTCATTCTTGTCCAGCTCGCTTGCACCTTTGCATTTAATGCACTATAATCATATCCTTAAATTGCAAGCCGCACCCTTGTTGGTGTTAGACTGGTGGCAGCTGATAAAACCCGTTTGCTCTTCTGACGTTTAACCCCTGGTTCGCTCAGTTGGTAGAGCGCTCCACCTGTAATGAAGAGGTCCCGGGTTCGATACCCGGACCAGACGGATTTTTTCGGTCGCGCACCAGGCACCTAGCTGTGTTTGGAGATTTGTGTTTGTCCCTCTTCTTCCCGTTCTCCAGGGATTATTTTTGTCATTTTTGTCCAGCTCGCTTGCACCTTCGCATTTAAATGCATTATAAAAAGAAATCTACCACAGAACACGTGATCCACATCAGCCACAAAAAAAAATCGAAAAATGCGCTCAAACCAGAAATCACGTTTATGCGACATCTGACCGTACGTGGCAATGCTGAACCGGTTCATTGCTTGAAGATTTGATGTGTTGTTTTTAGACCTGCGTTCTGTTGGGGAAGGTGGTGTCACGCTGACTTGTGCTCCCCTGTCAACAGAAAAGTGTACCTTGGTGTGTCTTTCCACGGTGAAAAAGAGGTGACCTGTGTGCTTGAGCACCTGACCGGTCAATATTAATAAGTGCTGCGGGCGTTTTCCTTCAACCCACTGCAAGGAGGAGAGCAGTGGTGCGCATGGGTTCCAAATGTTTTTATGGTGCCAGCAAAGCTCATGCTGCCTCGATGGACTAGGTCAGTCGTTCTCAATCATTGATATTTCGCGGAACCCTAGTGGATCGGCGGAGATGACGGAGGACCCCGCTCGCGGTGAGGGGAAGGCAAAATAAAGGTTAATTATGATAATGATTTTATAAATGAATACATCTAAGAACTAGTGTGAATTAGACTTCCCATATTGATATACACGAGAAAGCTCACCCGAAAATGGCAAGGTTTCTTCTCAATCTGAGTAAATACATCTTTTATTTCCACTCTTGACTGATGAGGTTGGGTTTGGCGGACACCTAGAATGTATTCGCGGACCCCCAAGGGTCCGCGGACGCCCATTTGAGAACCACTGGACTAGGTGAAGGAAGGCGCTTTGCTCAGGTGGCTTAGGCGCACGTGAGCAATGCTTTCCTATGGCAGCCACCTGGTCCACCAGCATCGTGACGTTTTCTTGTAGGTGCCAGAATTCTTCGGCATTCGGACATGAGCTGGAGGGCCGCGGCTGCTGCCGATCGCTGCTGGACTGCACGACAGCTTGGGTGCTGCGGAGCGCTCCATCAGGGAGCTTGTCAGCTAGTTCGGCAAGGTCGTCGATGGAAATATGGCCAGAGGTGGTGAAATACATGCGTATATTGAATGGCAACCGCTGTGGAAGACGTTGACGTTGGATTGAAGTGTCCATAGCTGAGGCCTGGCTTCCCGAAAGTTGTTTCATACGACGAAGGAGTTGGGAAGGTTTTCTGTCCCAGAGTTCCTCAATCGTGAGGAGCTGCTACAGTCGGCGCTCCTCTGAAGCAATTGTTCGACGGATCAACTCATTGTTTGATGATCGTAGGGATCTTGGACGTGGCAAAAAATTACTAAGTCACGTACCTCCGAGGTCTGGGTTGACGACAGTGACGTGAAAAATTCTCGAAGTTTCGTCGTTTGAGAAGTGATCTTCCAGTCAGCGAACTTGTTAGATCTGAGCAAACCAAAGTTCCGGGTCCGCCAGCCAGAATGCCGGGAGCTGACGGGAGCGAGTTGTTGAGTTAATTGACGGGTTAACTCGTCCTGGTGTAGGTCTTGGTCGGCTTCAGCCATGTCGCACGATGTGGTCTCCAGGGCCTCAGATGCCCACGGAGTTCTGATACATCAGGAGTGGAGGTCAGGATATGGGAGCGGGGAGGTCTGACGGTGCTGGAGGCGTAGTAGATCACGTCAGGTCACCACAGGAAAGATAAGTGGTTGCCCTCATTTCATTTACATTTACACATCTAGCAAAGGCTGCCGAGGGTCCACGGTGAATTGATCAAAAAGGCTCTTCCAGGATCTGTGTTTCGCCAAGCTCCTGCTTCTGCTATCTCAGTGTTCGATGTTCCTACACTCTCTTCACCCTTCTTCACCCTTAATAAAGCTGAGACTGCAGAAAAGATAAAAGCTCAAGCTAGTCCGCGCCCCTGGCTTTGAGATTCGCATTTCTAGCTGGAGCGCGCGTTCTGCAGAAGAACGCTTTAAGGCAGCGACATGGAGCTCTGGTACTTGTGGTATACACCTCGCAAGTGGGCTCATTTTCGTCTTCTGCGCATGAGAAAGGAAGTAGCGGTGACGTCAGAACGCCGAGCCCTGATTGGCTGATCGCGACCCCCCTATCTGAGCGTCGTCTGCTCCTTTGCAACGTCGTCTGCTCGAAACGTCGTCTGCGTCTGTCTTACCTTTCCTGCCACTTTCGGAAGTGCAGGTCTTTCGAAGCGAGCGCGACTTCCCCTTTCAGAGAGGGTAGACGAAATAAATCGAGCGGTACGTTGTTTTTGACAACTAGCAGACGCGCGTCAAGGAGAGAAGTCAAAGGACTCTCTGGCGAGGTGTCCCGAGGCGCCGAGGTTTGTTTCCTAAGAACCGAGAGTGAGCGTGTTAGTGTCCGCAAGTCCCTTCCCAAATACTTTTTCCCTCCTTTCGTGTGCGGCGAGACTCCTCACTCTTTAGCGGCGTCGGCGGGTCGGCGCAGTTAACATCGTCTGCTTTAGGTCTGCTAGTCAATGCGATGGCTGCTTTACCTTTACTGCGTCTGTCGGAGATTCACCGCTTTTTCACCGGCGAGAGTCACCGCTGCCTCGGAAAACAAGGAGATGACAAGAGGAAGAGATTGAAGGGTTCACAATGGTCGCGCGGGCATATTCCATTCAACACGCCAGCTGGTCGTGGGCAGACGGTCTTGGCCAAGGACCGTCGGAGCACCGCTGTGCCTGCTAGGCCTATCTGCCGAGCTCGCTTACTCAGGGTCGGTGGAATCGTGGCCGTTGGAGCATTTCCCGGGTGTTTGTGGATCCAGCGTTCTTGTTCGTCGTGGTTTATTTCAAGTACTTTTTACTTTTTTTCTTGCTGCTTGCAGTCGGGACGCGTGAGAAGAGCACGTACAAAAATAAACGTCCGTTGATCGTCGCGACCAAGTAACTGAGCGACGCTGTCGGCCATGATGAGTTGATCGTCGTAGGATTCCGTCGTAACCTGAGCAAAACTTACGATAATTTCGTTTCGTGAATAGGAATATGTTCTCACGTTTTGTCTTACACACACTTCTGGCGTACGATGGTTTTGTGAATCTGGCCTCTGCACTTCCGAAAGTCGCAGGAAAGGTAAGACAGACGCAGACGACCTTGCGAGCAGACGACGTTGCAATGGAGCAGACGACGCTCAGATAGGGGGTCGCAATCAGCCAATCAGGGCTCGGCGTTCTGACGTCACCGCTACCCCCTGCGCAAGAAGCAGACGAACTTGCCCTCCGCATTGGCTGCAGTCTCAGCAAAAAGGAGCCTTGCAAAGGCTTTCTGGATATTACAGCGAAGCTGTTTATGGCATGGGTTCCATTAATTGTTCGTGCACCTGATCAAAATCTTTACACTTGCACCGCCACACGCACCGCACGCGCACGCCTTGCCTGTATGAAATATTCAAAGTAAATAACCGAAATAAAGCGTTGACGAACAAGCGTGCATCATACCATTTGTTTTCGGCTTTTGATTTAGAATAGTTACTGCTGCAGACGGCGGCACGTGCGGCGCGTGAAACACCATTCCCTGCATTCTTCTTGATGCTTGCGTAATTTAGCAAAAGGTATATTCAGTAGATTAGTTATTAATAGGCATCATTCTAAAGATCAGTATACTCTTAGGTAAATAATAAAGGTTTCTCAAAGCTTTGCCGCTGTGTGACCCGCGTCGGGCATGTCTGCGCTCGCACCACCCTCTCTTTGTCGTCGTTCCAAGCGCTTGCGTGCCTAGTTCCCTTTCCTTCCGCTATCCCGCGGTGGCGGTCCCGTCCAGCGTGTCTACTTTCCGCCAGGTGGCGGTCCCGTCGCGCATGCCTAGTTTCCTCCGGCTCCTCGAGGCGGGTCTTTGTCATGTGCTAAAAGTCTTCGCTGGTCATCCACTTTCATCGAGTGGAATGGTTCACGATTTTTTTCTTTAATTTTTATTGCGTTCGCTCGAATTAGTGAGGGGGACTCTAGTAACACAATAAAAATAAAATAAACAGATGTGCGATATTTTAAACCTAGTAGGTAAAATAATTTCAGAATACTGAGCACATTGTTTATTGTTTATGACGTCCTTGGCCTGAACTAATAGATAACCGAAATGACAGGAGCTTGCAACAACCATGGGCTATCTTCCTAGTTGTTGAAATTAACATCCAGTTATTAAGATGTAAAGGCCCTACCGATTTATGGGTGTTTCAAGCAAAACATCACGCGCTTGAAAGGATCAGAAGGGTTGCGTGCACCTACGCAGCCCGTCCTAAATCTAAAGTTTTAATCGTCATTATCCGATGCTCTATACCAATGTTGTCACTGAACGCTCGTGTTTGGCACTCATAGGCACGCCCATGGAAGCAGCGTTTGATTGTCTTCGTCCCTGTGTAGTACCCCTTTAAGGATGAACGAAGCATAGCGATCTGGAGGACTTAAAAGCGCAAAAATCGTGAACGAGGTAGAAACACATACAACACGTACTAGCCCTAACTTTCAACTGATTTAACCGAGAGAATAGCGGTACGTTTGAGCTGGGGGCAACAAACCGAGTTCTTTTTTCTTTATCAGAGTAATCAAAGATGACGATACGAAGGCAGCTCCTCGTGTGACCAATGCATTAGTCAGAGCGAAGCGCTCGTTTCCAGACCGTGTTATTGGGCAGGAGATCGAACTATAGATGCTTAAACACGCGCCAGATTGAGCCGCTATTGCCAACCATCTCTTGTATTACCGAGATGCCGAGCCAGTGATATGGCCGTCGAGGAGCCTCCACAAAGGCTTATGCCTGGGAGAAGTACACAGTAGCACTTTAAGTGGTAAAAACCTGTCCTGCTGTGGTAATGATGAAGTGAAGCGAACGGAACAAAAGGACACAAAAACAGAAGGTTGGTTATGGTGGCGCCCTTTCACAGCTGCTTCAAAGCGTCTATAGTAGGTGCTTTATCGAGCATAATGTTCTTGCTGTCCCCACAGGCCGTTGTTTAATAATACAACATAACAAATAAATTGAACCTCGCCAAGTACGGTCTGGGTGCGAGCGCTTCACTCTGACCAGTGCTTTGGTCACACGAGCACCAGCCTTCGAATCGTCATCTTCGATTTCTCTGGTCAACAGCAAACAAGAACGTTATGTTTGTCATCCACACAGATTAAGCCTTCCGCTAGAGGTGTGACCGTTTGATGCCCTATCCGACACTTGGTGAAAACTTTTCTTGGCAATGATGCCAAAGCTATGGGTGGATCCCGTGGATTCGCGCACGTTGAGCGCCGATCATATCTGTGCTCGCGCGATCTTCACTTCTTCGGTAGTGCCAGAGAAAGTTGTCCCCGATTAGAGACGAGGTTCAAATTCTTTGTTATGCCTTGTTAGTAAACACCAGGCTGTGGGGACTACAAGCACCATAAAGCGCCCCCTACAGTTCGGTCTCCTGTCCAATACTCCGTATCAAATTTAGCACACAACGCTGTCAAAGTAACTGGCAAGACTGCCTGCTTTTATGGTTTCGTTTCCGCGAGAACAATTATCTCCGAGGAAAAACTCAATGCTTGCTCCAGCAGTTTTGACAGAGTTGTACAGTAATATGAAACAGAGTGTACAAAAACCCTAGCTATAAAGCATGGTTGTTAACGCTGTAGCGTAGCTCTGTAGTAACGCTTCCGCTTCACACGCAGCGGACTCAGATTCGATTCTCGGGGCCGGCGGGCGATCGTTTTCAAGAATTGACAACATCGACGACTGGGCACCCTATACGTCACCTACCAGATCAACAACGACAAAAACTATATAACAAAGGCAGCCACTATAACATACTCAAGTTCAAAAACAACAACATGAACAACGTACGTCACTTCTAGCGTTGGAAAAGGCCCATAACATCTGTAAAGAGAGCGCTTGCGCTCGGCAAGAACGGTGAAGGCCTGGAGAGCTCGCTCCTATAAGCTCCACTAGGTAGAGCCATAGCCTCCTATATACTGTCTAAGCCTGGCAGATAGCCTCGAGAAACGGCAGCCGAAATGCAAAAGATGGAGCGACAGACAATGGATGAGAGGAGAGCCACGTGACTGGCGCCCCGCTGCGGGGAGACGCCGAAAGACATTTCTCCCGAGCGAACAAGTGTCTCGGGTCCTCGCCGCTGCAAAAGCTGTGCGCTGACGTCCAGGTCCCCCGAGAAATGACTCTTGATGCTCTGTGCTACCATATCTTCGCGCTTCAAATCTGCAACAAGGCACTCTATGGCTCCATCATCGAACTGCAAGACTTTGTGAGTATAGAGGAGGCGATGGTAGAGCGTGTCGCATGCGTCTCCCTATAGACCTTTCCAAAAAGAGCGTTTGGCCGGTGCCATTTTGAGTGTTCGTGCCTATGGCGCGTGCTTTGCTCGCTTTCCGAAGCGACGAACACGCACGTGCAAGGCTGTGAAGATCGCACACTGGACTGTGACTTCGTAAACATCGGAAAGGTCTATATTTGATTACTGACGTGAAGCACGGGAGTAACTCTCATCTACTAGAGAAGACACGTGACTGGCACTAGTGTCATATCAGTGAGGTTGCTTGTGCTGCCGCAGTGTTGGGCCGGTACTCGCGTTTTCTGGTTCCCTCACGGCTTCTTTGGTGGTTTCGTTGAAAAACTGCGTAGCCTCAGCATCGCAAACCTGTGTTCGCACTTCAGCTTCTTCTATCCTTTCTAGTATTTAATCAGACAGAACGCTACATTAGAGAATTTTAGCAGACCGTACGCTTTATGCTTCGCTTTGCAAGCAAAAGTTCGTGCCGTTACTGCAAAAAAATGAATTAAGCACGTGCCCACTTGGCTCGATTCCCTCAGCGTACGATCTACTAAACCTCCCTAATAGCTCCTCCACCCCGCAGAAGGAAAAGATTCCGAAGGTGACCTTCCCATAATCTCTTGCCATATGGAAGGAGAAAACTGACCTGAAAACTGCGTGGTCCTGGTAGCGGCCCGTTTCAAGGTCTATTAACTTCTGGCTGTGCAGAGGCATACGTATCTTTCAAATAATATACTTCAGGCCAGTGCAGGCTTGGTAGGCTGACTTTAAGCGGTCAATGCACACTGTTTAATGTTGTAATTTATGTTAAGAGGGAAAACATGGTTTTTACGATCCGGAGCGAAGCGCGGTTCAAACCCACACGCATTCCGGATTCGAATGCCGGAACACGTATCAAAGGCGCGCCTCCGGTTCAGGTGTCCCTGCTCCGTTTTTACGTGTTCCCGCCCCAGTATTTGGAATTCAAATATCTTAACTTTTACGTGGCCCGTAGTGTGACTTAGGTACCCGCACTGTGACGTAGGCGTTCGTATTGAGGAAGTGACCAATCACGAAGCGCTTTCGTCCCGCCGCTGATCGTCTCTGACGCCTCCAACGCCAGCAAACTGGAGCCCGCCCGGCCTTGTTGGCGGAGTCGCCGAGCGCGGGGCGCGGAGTCAGCAGTTGCGCTGCTGCCGGCTTCTCGCAGTCATTTTTCTGCGCCGTGTCACGTCTCTCCCGTCGCAAGTGCATGTTCGTATTCGGTTTTGTGCGCGGTAGTTTCGACATTATGACGTGAGAATTCGCCTGTTCTGCCGACGACTGCTCAACGTCCCCGTGATTGGTCGAACCAAGCGTGTTGACGAGGTACCCGTCGATAGCGGAGGAAGGTTTGTTGGCGCCACTTTCCTATTCGTCAAGTTGCGTCGCTAACTCGTGGTGGTGTGAGCGTCCCTCACGGTGTATTTTATAGGTATTTATACATCGGTATCCGCTTTTGTACGCGACTGTTTCTGTTTGATGACGTGAAAATTCGTCTGGTCTGCCGACGACTGTTCAACCTTTCCCCGCTGGGTCGAGGCAAGCATTTAGACGAAGCGCCCGTCGAGACCGGAAGAAGGTTTGCCGGCACCACTCCTTCGTTCGTCAAGTTGGGTCGCAAACTCATGGTGGTGAGAGCACATACCGTTGAAAATAATACAGGAAACTCCGGGGTAAAATGGGAGACGGAAGTAGAAAGCGATCCTGGCGGTATGGAGTGGACAACTCGCCACTTTCCCCGGAAATGAATCAAGTGGGTCTGACTCACTAGAGAAATTGATAGTTTATGAAATATTCCCTTTTTTTTTTTGATGGAGCATAGGGAGCATAAGCTCGTGATATTAGACCTCTTAGTATTTTGATGTCAAAATGCAGTGTGTTGTATAGAATAGTCAGGATTTGTATAGCGATTTTGTACAATCTAAATAATTATTAACCTTTTCTGAGCTTGTTGATTTATTTGTTTTATTCCGACCGAAACATGTCTTATTAAATGCCCTTGGCTCCAAATGACCATAATTGGCAATAGGCATCAATTTTTTATGAGACCGACTTGAAATGACTCTGGGTGACTAGAAGTGATTATTATTGATAATTATGTGATTTTTTGTTTGCTTACTCTTATGAACGGCCAAAAGTAGCTTTAGTCGGCTACTAACATCTTCTTTGACCACATTGACCTTAAATGGCTGCCAATGGCTATTGATGAGATAATTGACAATTATGCATTTCGGCGTTGGTGAATGTATATGGTTTCAACTGGCTATTATTGGCTATCAGCCTCCACTTTTATATATATATCATAGATATGGCTACAAATATTAATAATGAGTAATGAAAACTGAGCTATTTCTGTTTATAAACTGGAATGACTTTAGGTGGCAACTGTTGGCTATTAGATTATATTTCTGACCAGATTGGCTCAAGGGCTACTAATGGCTGTTAGTCAGTATAATAGCAATTATCTGCTGTCTGAGTGTTTATGAATGAGAATGGCTTGAAGTGGCTATTATTGGCTAGAAGTACTTAATTTCAAATAGATTGGCAGCAAATGTCTACAAACCGCTATTAGTAGATAACTATTGCTTGAGCTATTTTTATATTTACGAAATGGACTGGCTTCAAGTGGATAATGTTGGCTATTTGTATTTATTTTCACTAGATTGAATTGAAATGGCTGCTGATGGATATTGATGAGATCATTAAACAATTATGTGCTATTTCGGAGCTTAAAAATTAGTATGGCTTCAAGCGGCTATTAATGGCTTATGAATCAAATTTTAGATAAATTTGATTGAAATGGCTACAAATGGCTATTAGTGACTAGTGTTGATATATATGGGCATTTTAGTGTTTACTAACTGGAATGACTTTAAGTGGCTATTGTTGGCTATTTGCATATATTTCTGACCAGATTGGCTTCAAATGGCTAGCAATGGCTATTCGTAAGTATAATTGAAAATTATGGGCTATTTCAGTGTTTATGGATGAAAATGGCCACAAGTGGCTATTACTGGCTTTAAGCATTTATTTTTATTGCAATGACTTGATTTGGCTACAAATGGCTATTAGTGACTAGTGTTGATAGTTATGAGCGATTTTTGTGTTTACCCACAGGAATGGCTTTAAGTGGCTATTGTTGGCTTTTATCATCTATTTCTGACCAGATTGGCTTCAAATGGCTAGCAATGGCTATTGCTAGTATAATTGACAATTATGGGCTATTTCAGTGTTTATGGATGAAAATGGCCACAAGTGGCTATTACTGGCTATAAGCATTTATTTTTATTGCAATGGCTTGATTTGGCTACAAATGGCTATTAGTGACTAGTGTTGATAGTTATGAGCGATTTTTGTGTTTTTCCAACTGGAATGGCTTTAAGTGGCTATTGTTGGCTTTTACAATTTATTTCTGACCAGATTGGCTTCAAATGGCTAGAATGGCTATTAGTCAGTATAATCGACATTTATGTGCTATTTAAGTGTTCTTGAATGGAACTGGCTACAAGTGGCAATTACTGGCTATAAGCATTTAGATTGGCTTAAAATGGCTACAAATAGCTATTAGAGACTAGTTTTGATATTTATGGGCGTTTTAGTGTTTACTAACTGGAATGACTTTAAGTGGCTATTGTTGGCTATTAGCATCTATTTCTGGCCAGATTCGCCTCAAATGGCTTGCAATGGCTATTAGTGCGTATAATTGACAATGATGTGCTATTTCAGCGTTTTTGGATGAAACTGGCTACATGTGGCTATTACTGGCTATAAGCATTTAGATTGGCTTAAAGTTGCTAGAAATGGCTAGTAGTGACTAGTGTTGATATTTATAAGCAGGTTTTATGTTTACTAACTGGAATGGTTTAGTGGCTATTGTTGGCTATTAGCATCTATTTCTGGCCATATTCGCCTCAAATGGCTTGCAATCGCTATTAGTGGGTATAATTGACAATTCTGTGGTATTTCACAGTTTATGGACGAAACTGGCTTCAAGTGGCTATTATTGACTATAAGCATTTTTTCTTTAGTAAATTGGCATGAAATAGCTATAAATGGCTATTAGGGCTAGTCTTGATAGTTATGAGCAATTTTAGTGTTTACTAACCGGACTGGCTTTTAGTAGCTTTGTTGGCTATTATCATTCATTTTTGACCAGTTTGGCTTCAATGGGCTAGCAATGGCTATAGCAAGTATAGTTCTGGATTCATTTCATTTCATTTATTATACCCTTAAAGCGCCCGTAGGGCTTTACATAAGGGGGGGGGGGGCAAGTGCAACATTATTCAAAACACAAACATAAAAGAAATAGAACAAGAAAACAGGTGGTACGGTTGCTATGCGTATAAGTAAGTATTAAGAGAATCTCTGAAAGCAGAGGATTCTTGGATGATTACGATATTATCAGGAAGAGAGTTCTATTCGTATGAAGCTAACTGTAATGGTGAAAATTTAAAGAGGTGTGTTCGTGAAGTGACCAAATGAAGTTTTTGCGAATAGTCAGTACGCGCGGAAATATGCGGTGCAGCCCGGCAATACAGTTCTCTTTTCGATGGGCAGTGGTAATACAAAGTATGTAATGATGCAAGTCTTGAGATTTTCCTTCTGTCTGCAAGAGGTGGTAGCCCAAGTTTTTCCTTTAGTGAGGTGATGCTTGTACGCGTGTAGTTTTTAAGAATGAAGCGTGTGGCTCTGTTTCGCACTAATTCGAGTTTTTGTGTCAAAAAAAGCTGATGTGGATTCCATATTATCGAAGCTTATTCGAGTTGAGATCTAATCAGGGTAGTATATGCTACAAGCTTTTTTTCCCAGTTCGCCATGTGAAGATTTCGTCTTAGAAAACCAAGGCTTTGATTTGCTTTTGCACTTATATGGTTTATGTGGGCTTCCCAAGATATGTTTGATGCGAAATAAACTCCAAGATATTTATATGTATGCACATGTTCAAGAACTCCATCGAAGAGAGTGTAGTTAAAGTCAGCTGGACTTCGCTTAGTACTAAAATTTAGAAATTTTGTTTTTGAAATATTTATGTTCATTTGCCACTTTAGACACCATGTTTCAATTTTAATTAAGTCGTTCTGAAGTTCAATACAATCGTGAACGCTAGATATTTTTCTATAAATCACACAATCATCGGCATACAAACGGATGGTAGACTGGATAGTTGCGGACAAGTCGTTTATGTATAAAAGGAAAAGTAATGGGCCCAGCACGGTTTCCTTTGGTACTCCTGATCTTACTTTCCCTTGACATGAAGATTCGCATTCATAGCAGACACTTTGCGAGCGGTCGACGAGAAAGTTCGATATCCACTGTATAACAGATGGTTCTATTTGCAAAGCGCGTAATTTAAGAAGGAGTCGTTGATGTGGTACCTTGTCAAATGCTTTTTGAAAGACGATAAAAATTGCATGGGTTTCAGTTTTAGAGTGAAGGTTTTGATGGAGGTCTGTGACAAATTCAAAAAGCTGGGTTTCACAAGAATGATACCGCCGGAAACCGTGCTGATTTACAAAGAGCAAGTTGTTGACCGACAAGTGATCCATATCCCAGGCAGCACACCAATGTTGGTCCGACGTCTGCCTAACAATGGCTAACATCGGCCTCAATATTGGACAATATTGGAAGCGCTACCCCATCCAACGTTGGCCCAGTCATTGGTGCCAATGTTGGGCCACTGTTCAGCCAATGTCGGCCCCATCGTTGGTGCCAATGTTGGGCCATTGCTAAACCATGGTTCCAGCTAATGGTGGTCCCACATTGGCAAAGACCGGCGTAATATTGGACAATACTGGAAGTGCGACCCGATTTAATGTTGGCCGTCATTGGTGCTGATTTTTGGCCATCGTCGCACTCGCCCAGCTGTTTGCAAGTGCACTCGCCAAGTTGTTTGCAAAAAGGAAGGTACACAGAGACAAGGGATATTTTTGAAATCTCCTAAACGTTTATTACACACAGCCTATTCAAGCCTAGACAAGTACAAAGCCTAGACAAGTACAAAGCCTAGACAAGCACACAGCCTAGACAAGTACAAACTAAGTAATTTGTAATATGTGACGAGGTACTAATCAGCTGTTATACAACTGAAAAGATTGGAAAGCAAACAACAACCGGGGTAACTGTTGGGTAGTGTCCAGTCTCCCGAGAGCTGGCAGAAATTTTTCCCCGAAATTCAACCGGTAGTCGCCCCTCATTGGTGGTGCAATCAGTTCATCGAGCGACATTTCATCGACAGATCGTTTCATCAACACGCGATGTTTCATAAAAAAACTGAGAATAGCATTTTATTTTTCTTTTGCAAATAATTGTTGCAGACTTACCATGAAGCGGCGTGAAAGGGTGGGCTGGTTCAGTGAGCACGCGCCTCAGGAATACACGCGCTTTGAAATGCCCCTACAACGTGAAATTCGTGTAACCAATGTCAAGGAAACGTTGCGCCTCAGGAATACACGCCCGACAAAATGCCCCTACAGCGCGCAATTTGCATAACAAATGTCGATGAAACGTGAATGTCGACGCATTTGTATTCACGAAAAGGTGGCCACGAAACGTGTTTTCGCGAAACGCAGGGGGAATAAGGAAATCAGTATTCTACCTGCAGTTGTGACATTATTTCAGACAGATAATGGCGACTGTCGGTAAGATTGCAGGAAAATTATTCTCCCGGCTGCCAGGAGATAGGCACTACCTAATTCTAGAGGGTATCCGGAAGAGTACCCGTAGAAGAACGAACAATGATCACCAAGTAGTTTGCAGCGCACTTACGTTGAAAATACCGTACTTGAAAGATGTAACCCGAGGCAGATGTCGACACGGGCACTGCAGACCAACCACACAAACACAAAAACTTGAAGGAAGTGATCCGTGAAGATTCAACACGATGTAGCACACGCTGCCGTTTGCCGAACCGAACACTAAACGATTCACAAGAATGTCTTGCGCTTCTTTGAAGAAATCGATACGGGTAGGACTTTTCGAACGAGATATCATATACCACAGTAGCGAAATCCACAGCAGGCCCGCAGCAGGCCACATCGCACGCGAAACTTGGTCCGGTCTTCGCAGGCATTCCGGGTTTGTGAACCGCTAATGCGTCATCCGTCTAACCACGTGATCACACGTCTGCCGTTTCCCGTGCACAGAGAGCAGATACAAGCGATGAAAAGTATACGGCTCATTGGTCCGGCGAGTACGCACCGTCTATCACGGCTTCAGCTTAGGGAGAGAGAGAAAAAGAGAGAAGGAGTAGAAAGTAAGCAGGCCAGAACGGGGGTGTGCTTACAAAGCCTAATCTTAAGGGGCATCTCAACAATGAACGCAGCGAGAGGATTTGTCACTTGTACCCAAGGTTGACAGTGTAGTGGATGTTACGCGTGGCCTTGGGCTGGCAGGTTCCGTGCTCTGCCTTATCACCAGCTTCGAGACTGTAGTCACGTGACCCTAACCGGAGACACGATTGGCCTAAAACACGCATAGCGCCTACTCTGCTGTCAATACCGATTGAACACGACAGCTCTTTGAAGGCCAGCTTTTGAACTTCTAAAGAAGCTGTCCAGCCCAAAAGTGGTTCTAAACGGGGCAAGTTTGAAGACACTATGTTTTACGTCGTACAACCCACATTATTATTTAAAATGAAGAACTAAGCGCGACTATTTTTTGCGCACGATGTCCACAAATAAATAAATAAATATATATCTATTTTTATCAATAAATTTAAAATTATTTGTACACTGTTAGGTTCGCGTTTTTAAACTTCAAAGATTTTCCCGAACGAGTTACACATAAAAGACACCACGGACAGTACATCGTCCGACTTCCAACACACGATAAATCCCCGACGCTCGCAGACAGATGGTTGCGATGCTGCGCGGACGGTTTTTGAAAGATGCTGCGTAGGGTATACGCCGGGCGCAACGGCTTCGAAACCGTTCGAAGGGCAAAAGATTCGCGACGACAAAGTAGCGTCTTGCAACTTTAGTAAGCTAACGGGGCTTGAGAGTCCCACGCTCACATTTCCGCAGAGCGAGCGCGGCCGGCCAGATCGAGGCGCAGTATGCTCTCGCGTTACGATTGCTACGTCGTTGCTCAGCCTACACTGATGACATGTGCACTGGCAGTCGAAGCAGCACTCTTGAGACTTCATTCGAGTCCAATATACGATTTTATAGCGCAATAGACTCTCGTAATACTGAGTGTAGAAGTCACTTCGGATGCGGCGTAAGCGGCGGCTTTATGTTTGTTGACACCTGCGTCGGCAATGACGAAATATGCAGAGAAACATTAAACATAAAAAATAGATCACGCAGAAAGAAGTACAAACATGGCAGGGGCACGGGCAAAGTAGAAGACATTAACGCTACATAATGCATATACATACAAAATACACTGGAAAGGACAAAAATAATTAAATCTAAAAAAACGGAATTAAGTTGTCAATACCGAGGTAAGGCAATGCGAAGGGAGAGCAGCCGGCAAAAAAAACTGCAATAGTCCTATAGGCAGCTAAGGATTTATTTGTGATCGCGGTTACAAAGCACCGGCGACGTGCGCCACATGAAGTTGGCTAAATACAATTCTCGACCCGAGCGAGCGCATGAATGACTCTTTTCCCCTTTCCTACCTCTGCAATGCAAAAAAGAGAGTCGCGGGTCTATAGCCTAGGCGACACAAATATCGATAAGCCATTGTCTATGGCAGTACAATATAGACCAGCCTATACCAAGACATCACCAATATTGGAAAACTCTTGGCTTTGACAGTTTAATATTAACTAGCTTAAGCCAGCGCATATTCAATATCGGAAAGCCATCGGCTCTGACAGTCCAATATTGTACACGTTATGCCGGCGTATATCCAATATTGGAAAGCTATTGGCTTTGACAGTCCAATATCGGACAGCTTATGCCGGCGTATAGCCAATATCAGAAAGCCAGTGGCTCCGACAGTCCAATATTGGACAACTTATGCCAGCGTATATCCAATATTGGAAAGCTATTGGCTTTGACAGTCCAATGTTGACCAGCCTATGCCAACGTATAACCAATATTGGAAAACCATTGGCTTTGATAGTCCAATATTGTCCAATGTGATTCCAATATTGGGAAACATATGGCTCAGTTGGGCCATTGTTGGGCCATTGTTTGCCACATCAAATCCAATGTTGGCCCAATACTGTGTGCTGCCTGGGTAATATTTGAGAAAATTATATGCTCCATCAGTTTACTAGGTACACTTGTCAGAGAGATTGGTCTATAATTCGTCATCTCATTCCTTTGGCCGCTTTTAAAAATTGGGGTGACGTTTGCTTCTTTCCAATTGGCAGGAATTATACCAGTTTGTAAGGATTGTTGGAAGAGTAAACATAGGAGAGTTGAAGCTTCATATTTGCAGAGCTTAAGCAGTTTTGTTGAAATATTATCAGGGCCTGGAGCTGAATTGGTTGGAATATTTTCTATTAGTTTCTGAATGCCAGTCGCACACATGGTAATTGGAGCCATTTGAGTTAGTATACTATCTTCAGGTGAGAGTATTGGCAAGGGAAAGGTCTCATCAGAAAACATTTCACTGAAGAAATTGCCAAATGGTTCACACACGTCAGCAGCATCCAGCTCGTCTCCCGAAGAATCAGTAAAGTGGAATTGATTGGAAGTGTACTTAGGGTTAACTGCATTCCAAAATTTTTTCGGGTTAGTTTTTATAAGGCCGCGTAAATCTTCATTAAAGAACTTATTTTTCGCTTTCTTTATTTCATTTAAACACATTTGGTGAATTTCGTCGTACTTTGCAAATGCAATCAAAGAACGCGATATTTTAGCCTGTCGAAAATGTCTTTGCTTTTTGTTGAGGAGTTTTTTAATATGGTGTGAAAACCATGGTTTTTCAGCAGATGACCGAATATTTACTTTTGGAATGAATTGATTGCATAACTCTAGCATCTTATCTTTAAATAATTTCCAATTTTTTCCACTGTTCTAGAGTCGGAGTCTACCCTGTATGCCCTTGAAAATCCTTCTAGGCTTTGACTCATGTCCTGTACATTCCCCCTAGAGTAATTGTAGATACAATTGACCAGTGGACTGTGTTTTTGGATTGGGATACCTACTTCAACGTTTACAGATACATGATCACTAAGCGGTTCCATAATATTGTCACGAATGACAAGTGATGAGGCGGCAAATAACTGAGTAAACTAAACGTTTAATCGGGCGAACTTGTGCCCACAATAAAAAGAAACAAAAGATAACAGTAGAGCGTCGCGAGCGTCGAAGTCGGCGAAAGAGCAGAGTCGAACGCTGGGGCGAAACTGACTGCGGCTCGCCACGCGGAGCCCCTTATGTACACGCGTGGGGTTCTGGAAGAATCGGCGTAGAAGGTTCTGCGTGTAGAACATTCTGACCTCGAACAAGCAACACGGTTCTCGAATTTACCAGAATATTACATTAGATGTCAATAAAAAGGCGTCCCCGCGGCCAGGAATCGAACCCTGGCTTTTCGCGTTGGAGGCAGTCGCTATAACCGTTAGGCCACGCGCGCGCTGCCTACTTAGCAAGCTGCGCGCGCGGCATTACTCCCCCCCTATAAAAAGTGCATCGCCCCGATGCAGCACAAAACAAACCAAACAAAAAAAGAACGGTAAGCTAGAGAGTCACTTGGAACACATAAGGTCCACAGTCCTATCGAGCGTAAAACGGCTTCATGCGCACGACGGGGACGACTTCTGGTCGTGGAGGGCGGCGTGATGAAGTCCATGTTCCATCGGGCATCACCTCGTAGTTCAGGTCCTCGAGTCGACGAAGCACTCTGTAGGGTCCGAAGTAACGCTTCAAGAGTTTTTCGCTGAGACCACGGCGGCGGATCGGTGTCCATACCCACACCCTGTCTCCGGGCTGGAAGTGGACGTCCCTGCGACGAAGGTTGTAGCGGCCCGCGTCGACGCGTTGTTGGGCTTGAATGCGGTGTCTGGCGAGATGGCGGACTTCTTCTGCCCGTTGGGCAACCACCTGGGCGTCGTCACTTCCGTCGACAGCCGGTTCGTGGGGTAACATCGCGTCCAGCATTGTCGCTACTTTTCTGCCATGCACCAGCTGAAACGGGGTTACTCCTGTCATCTCTTGCACCGCCGTGTTGTAAGCAAACGTGACGTAGGGTAACACCTCGTCCCAAGTCTTGTGCTCTACGTCGACATACATGGAGACCATGTCGGCGATAGTTTTGTTTAGCCGTTCTGTCAGTCCATTTGTCTGCGGATGGTACGCAGTGGTTCGACGGTGGCCGGTGCCACTGAGACGGAGGATCTCTTGCATCAGCTGGGCCATGAACGATGATCCACGGTCGGTAACGAGGACTTCGGGGGCACCGTGCCGGAGGACAATGGACTCGATGAAAAACTTGGCGACTTCCACAGCTGTACCTGATGGAAGGGCTTTCGTCTCGGCGTACCGTGTGAGATAATCTGTGGCGACGATTATCCAGCGGTTTCCCGACGTTGACGGCGGGAAAGGGCCAAGTAAATCCATTCCGATCTGCTGGAACGGCGTAGACGGGGGAGCAATCGGATGCAGAAGTCCTGACGGCTTTGTCGGCGGTTTCTTGCGTCGCTGACACTCGTGGCATGATCGAGTGTAGAGGTGAACGGTCTTCGGTAGCCTTGGCCAGTAGTATTTTTCTCGAATCCTGGCGAGCGTCCTGCTGTAGCCAAGGTGCCCAGCCGTTGGGTCGTCGTGACAGGCTTGGAAGATCTCATCTCTAAGGTCGGCCGGGATTACAAGCAGCCACGGCGAGATGCTGTCTCCGAAGTTCTCCTTGTAAAGCACACCTTGTCGGAGGACGAAGGTCGGCAGGGCTCTCAAGAAGACACGGGGGATAGTACCCCCTTGTCCTTCGAGGTGCTCGATTAGGGCGCGCAACTCGTGATCATCTCTTTGACGTCGCGCCATGTCGTCGGTGTTCACCGCGCCTAGGAAGCACTCGTCGTCATCGTCGTCGCTGCTACCGGGGGATGTCTCGACAGGGGCTCTGGACAGGCAATCGGCGTCGCTGTGCTTGCAGCCTGACTTGTAGACCACAGTCATGTCGAACTCCTGCAGTCGGAGGCTCCATCGAGCGAGACGTCCTGAAGGGTCCTTTAGGTTCGCAAGCCAGCAGAGCGAGTGGTGGTCCGTGACAACGCGGAAAGGGCTCCCGTATAAGTACGGGCGAAACTTCGTGATGGCCCAGACGACCGCAAGACATTCTTTTTCAGTCGTGGAGTAATTTCTCTCCGCTTTGGAAAGTGTCCGACTTGCGTAGGCGATGACTCGCTCGATGCCTTCTTGCACTTGAACCAGCACCGCGCCAAGTCCTTCGTTACTTGCGTCCGTATGAATCTCGGTTTCCGCATCTTGATCGAAGTGTCCAAGAACAGGAGGAGTCTGGAGCCGTTGCTTAAGCTCGTCGAATGCGTGCTGCTGCTCCTCGGCCCATTCGAACTTCTCGGCGTCCTTCGTAAGTTTTGTGAGTGGTGCGGAAATTCTTGCGAAATCCCGAACGAAGCGTCGATAGTAGGCACAAAGTCCAAGGAATCTTCGCACGGCCTTCTTGTCTGAAGGCGCTGGAAATGCCGCAACGGCGCGAGTCTTCTCGGGGTCTGGGCGGACGCCGTCATTACTAACAACGTGGCCTAGGAACTTCAGTTCGTCATAGGCGAACCGGCACTTGGACGGCTTAAGCGTGAGTCGTGCAGTCTGTATGGCTTGGAGGACAGCTCGGAGTCGTCGCAAGTGCTCGTCGAAGTCACTTGAAAACACAACGACGTCGTCAAGGTAGACAAGACAGCTCTGCCACTTCAGTCCTGCCAGTACGGTGTCCATGACACGCTGGAAAGTCGCTGGCGCCGTGCATAGTCCGAAGGGCATCACCTTGAACTCGTACAGTCCATCCGGCGTGACGAAAGCGGTCTTCTCTCGGTCCCGTTCGTCGACTTCGATCTGCCAGTAACCGCTCTTCAGATCCAGCGATGAAAAGTACCGGGAGTGGCGCAGCCTGTCTAGCGTGTCATCGATGCGAGGGAGTGGATAGACGTCTTTCTTGGTTACCGCGTTCAGCTTTCGGTAGTCCACGCAGAACCTAAGCGTTCCGTCCTTCTTCTTGACAAGCACGACTGGAGAGGCCCACGGACTGCTTGAAGGCTGGATGATGTCGTCGTTCAGCATTTCTTGCACTTGCTCTTGAATGACCTCCCTTTCTTTTACGGAGACTCGGTACGGCGATCGGTGCACAGGGAGCGCGTCGTCCTCGGTAACGATGCGATGCTTCGCAACGGCGGTTTGGCGCACCTTCGACGACTTCGCGAAGCAGTCGCTGTATTCGGCGAGGAGGTCAATCAGCTGTCGTCGTTTCGGGCCTGGAAGCTTCGGGTCGATGTCGAGCTGCGCTGGCGGCGCAATGTCTTGTTGAGGTGGCAATGATTCGTCAGCGATCGCGGCGATATCGGCGGAGTTTCGAAGTTCCTCGACGTGGCCCACAGCGGCACCTTTCGTGAGGTGTTGCGTTTCTTGTTGGAAGTTCGTCACGAGCACCACGGTGCGCCCATCCTGAAGTTCAGCTACTCCTCTTGCGACGCCTATTCCTCTTCCCAGGAGCAATTGAAGGTTGCCTTCCAGGACAACTTCGCCGCAGGTAGCTGTATCGGCCACGACGGGTACGACAACACTTGATCGCGGCGGCAGGTTCACGTGGTCGGTGTCGACTCGGACGGCGGCTGACGCTGTTTGGGGTTTCTCTGAAGGCGGAACAGGCTTCCGCAGCGTCAATCTGTTCTCACCCAGGTCGATGACGGCGCCGTATTCGCACAGAAAGTCCATGCCAAGAATGACATCTCTGGAGCAGTCTTGTAGAACGACGAACTTTACCGGACACGTCTCGCCGTGGATCTCGACGCGAGCAGTGCACCTTCCGATGGGCGTGATGAGATGTCCTCCTGCGGTTCGTATTTGGGGTCCATCCCACGGCGTCATGACTTTGCGAAGGCGGCGAGCGAGCCTCCCACTCAAAACGGAGTAGTCTGCTCCGGTGTCGACGAGTGCCGATGCGTCGTGGCCGTCGATAATAACGTTGAGGTTGTTGGACACCGAAGCAGGAGCGTCGTTGCGATGCGCAGCGTCGGGAGAGTGGGAGCGCTCCGTCGTTCTTGGAGGCTCTTTACTTCGGTCGTCTTCGGCAACGCCACCTCCAGGCGTTGCGGCGCCTAGTTTTCCCGGCGACGCAGGGGAGACTGGCTGTCTCGGCGAGACCGGCGGAAGGGCGATGGCGAGCGTCGGGGGGACGGTGAGCGGAATCCTCGGGGAGTCGACTCAGGAGATGATGAGCGGCGGAGGTAGTTCTCGATGTCCCGAGGTCGCTCTCCGAGACGTGGTCGAGGGTCGTTGGGTGCAAACCCTCGTAGGCCCAGCTGGCGGTAAGGGCATCGTCGGTAGATATGGTCGGCTTCTCCGCAGTGGTAGCACAACGGGCGTCGGTCGGCCGTCCTCCACACGTCGGTTTTTCGTGGCGCTGCTTGTGCTGGGTGGGCGTGCACCCGATCTTCCTGGCGTCGGAAAAACTGCGGCGCTGGAGGTTCACGTCGTGGTGGCGCCATGTACGGGTGAGCAGGGGGCGGTGGTCGTCGAGTAGCGGCGGCGTAGCTCAGCGTCGGTGGTTCGGGAGCGGCGCTGACTTGTGGCTGCAGCGCCTGCTGAACTTCTTCCCGGACAATCTCAGTGATTGAGGGCGAATCCGGGCTTGCGGCAGCAGGAAGAAGCCTCCTGATTTCCTCCCGCACAACGTCCCGGATGATCTCGCGGAGATCCGGGCTGTTGCAGCTGGCAGTCGAGAGGGCAGCGACACCGGGAAGTCGCTGGTAATGGGAGGCCCGAGCTTGAAGGGCACGTTCGATGTTTGTCGCCTCGGTGACGAAGGCTTCGACGGTGCCCGGCGGGTTGCGCACGAGGCCTCCAAAGATGTCGTCTCTCACCCCGCGCATGAGGACCCGCAGCTTCTTGTCGTCTGTGGCTCGTGGGTCGGCACGGGCGCTCAGGCGGAGGACATCTTCTACAAAGCTTGTGACGCTTTCGTCGGGGCCCTGCGTTCGAATTCGGAGGAGATCTTCTGCCTTCTCCCGTCGGTGTAGGGTGGCGAACGTCCGCTGCAACTCGGCCACACAGATGTCCCACGACGTAAGCGAAGCCTCGTGGTTCTCGAACCAATGCCTCGCAGTACCCTCCAGCGAAAAGTAGAGGTTCTGGAGGCACTGCTCCGCAGTCCATCCGTTGTGGCGCGCCACACGCTCGTAGTGCTTGATCCAGTCTTCGACATCCGCATGGATCTCGCCGTGGAAGGGAGTCGGCGTACGGGGAGCGGAGGGCAGGTAGACGACGGCGGGAGCGGCGGGGGTCGGCGACTGGTTGGCCATCGTCGGCCTCGTTGGCTGCTTGGTCCTGGGCGGCAGAAGTCCGAATTCCGGGTGTAGGCCTTGGGTGCGTCGACTGAACCGGATCTCAGTAGTGCCTTCGTTGGTTCTTCGTGGACTTGGCGTCGGACTTGCACTGCGGGCCCTCGGAGGGGTACGCGGCAGGGACATGCGTTACCCCGCACCTCCACCAAAATGTCACGAATGACAAGTGATGAGGCGGCAAATAACTGAGTAAACTAAACGTTTAATCGGGCGAACTTGTGCCCACAATAAAAAGAAACAAAAGATAACAGTAGAGCGTCGCGAGCGTCGAAGTCGGCGAAAGAGCAGAGTCGAACGCTGGGGCGAAACTGACTGCGGCTCGCCACGCGGAGCCCCTTATGTACACGCGTGGGGTTCTGGAAGAATCGGCGTAGAAGGTTCTGCGTGTAGAACATTCTGACCTCGAACAAGCAACACGGTTCTCGAATTTACCAGAATATTACATTAGATGTCAACAAAAAGGCGTCCCCGCGGCCAGGAATCGAACCCTGGCTTTTCGCGTGGGAGGCAGTCGCTATAACCGTTAGGCCACGCGCGCGCTGCCTACTTGGCAAGCTGCGCGCGCGGCAATATTAATTGAAACTACAGAATCAGGTTTAGAAGTAAAGAAAAGATCCATGCAAGCTGAGTTCCGGGTTGGCTGGTCTACCATTTGAGAAAGGGAAAATGCGCTTATCACGTCGACGAAGTCGCGGCTTTGTTTTGAAAGGTTATACCACGTGTCAAAGGGTATGAGATTCGGAAAAACAGGCCATGCTATCTGAGGATAGTTAAAGTCTCCCGTAATCACATAGATATCATTTGGATAAGAATGTGCAAGGTTTTCTAAACACTCATGAAGTAAACGCGAAACATCAGACAGGTCAGGGGGCTTATAACACGCAATGACGAGCATGTGAACAGTAGGCATTTTAATCCTGACCCAAACACCTTCAAAACTTGATATTCTATCATAATTCAGGACACGTAGACCGTTTCTGACAGCGATCAACACTCCCCCTCCGCGACGTTCTATCCTATCATTCCGGGCAATAAAGTAAGAGCTGCTTAAGATTATTTCGGTATCTGGAATTTCTGGGGTTAGCCAGGTTTCGCTGATTACAACAATGTCTGCAGAGCATGAGTGGACAGCAGATAACAGCTCTTCCTGCTTTGAAAGAATGCTTGTTGCATTCGCTATGAAATAATTCAAAGTAGTCACGGGCGAAGATTGCTTTTGCGGGGAGGATGATTTGTCTTGCTTGAGCTACGCAGGAACCTGCTTTACACATCCAGCCTCTGAGTCGAAGACATACCGTGAGGTTCCAATATTCAGTTTGTCGTGACGTAATTTAAACTCGCGGCCTTGTGCTTTCGCAAACGATAAAAGTTCTTTCCGTGCCATCCGAGTTTCTTCGCAAAAGTCCTCACTCAACCGAAAGTTGGTGCCTTTCAGTTTGAATGCTTGTGACAGCAATAGTTCCTTATCTTTAAATTCATGAATAGCCATTCATAGCCATTCAATGGATATTCATGAATAGCCTTTCAATGGATATTCACGAATAGCCATTCATAGCCATTTGAAGCCAGTCTGGTCAAAAATAGATGGTAATAGCCAAAACTAGCCACATGAAGCCATTTCAGTTTCTAGACAAAGAAATAGCTGCTAATTATAAATACTAGTCACTTTAAGCCATATTTAGCCAATTCAAGCCACCCACGTCAGGAACAGATGATTATAGCCAATATTAGCCAATCCAAGCCAACCAAGTCAAAAATAGATGCCTATAACCAATAATACTCAGTTGAAGTCATTCAAATATATATACAGACTTCAATTGCATAAACTGTAAATAATAGTTGCTGATAGCCTAGTATAGCCATTTCAAGCCAATCTAATAAAAATAGATGCTAATAGCCAATAATAGACATTTGAGGTCATTTTCAATCATAATCACCAAAATAGCATACAATTGTCAACTGTATTCACGAATAGCCATTGATAGCCATTTGAAGCCAGTCTGGTAAAAAATCGATGGTAATAGCCAAAACTAGCCACATGAGCCATTTCAGTTTGTAGACAAAGTAATAGCTGCGAATTATAAATACTAGTTACTTTAGCCATTTGTAGCCAATTCAAGCCACCCAGGTCAGGAATAGATGATTATAGCCAATCAAAGCCAACCAAGTCAAGAATAGATGCCTCTAGCCAATAATATCCAGTTGAAGTCATTCAAATCTATACAGACTCCAATTGCATAAATAGTAAATAATAGTTGCTGATAGCCATGTATAGCCATTTCAAGCCAATCTAATAAAAATTGATGCTAATAGCCAATAATAGACATTTGAAGCAATTGTCCATCATAATCACCAAATAGCATAGAATTGTCAACTATATTCACGAATAGCCATTCATAGCCATTTGAAGCCAGTCTGGTAAAAAATAGATGGTAAAAGCCAAAACTAGCCACATGAGTCATTTCAGTTTGTAGACAAAGTAATGGCTGCTAATTATAAATACTAGTCACTTTAAGACATTTGTCACCAATTCAAGCCACCCAGGTCAGGAACAGATCAATTTAAGAATAGATGCCTATAGCCAATATTACCCGGTTGAAGTCATTCAAATCTTACACACTCCAATTGCATAAATTGCCAATAATAGTCGCTGATAGACATGTATAGACATTTCAAGCCGATTTGGCCAAGAAATGCCCATAGCCAATAATAGTAGACACTTGAATCCATTCATATTCAAAACATCATGAATACTATGTCACTAATCGTCACTAATGTTCATTCTGAAGCGATGTAAGGTGATATTGTTAAGATAATATGCTATTGCTACCAATAGCCACTCGAAGTCATTTTCACTCATAAGTATAGAGTAGCAGAATATTGCGACCAATAAGCACTAATAGCCATTTTTTCGCAATTCTAGCCAACCAGGTTAATAACAGATGCCTATAGCCAATATTAGCCATCGGAAGCCAACTCAGCCTGCATAAAATCAAATAAGTCAAAATACTGACTGATCGTCATTGATAGTCACTAGAAGTCATTTGGACCCCAAATCCGCCATATAATTTATAAACATGATAATATAGCCACTAATAGCCATATGAAGCCAAATCAATCTCCACACAACCAGGTAAGTCGAAATAGTGACTAATAGCCATTGATAGTCACTAGAAGTCATTGGGACCCCGAATCTGCCATATAAATAAAAACATATGATTGTACAGCCAATAGTAGCCATTGGAAGCCAACTGAGCCTGCATAAAATAAAATAAGTCGAATTAGTGACTGATAGTGAATGATAGCCACTAGAAGTCATTTGGACCCTAAGTCCGCCTTATAATTTATAAACATAATCATATAGCCAATAATAGCCATATTAGGCCAACTCAGTCTGCACACAATCAGGTAAGTCGAATTAGTGACTGATAGTGATTGATAGCCACTAGAAGTCATGTGGACCCCAAGTCCGCCTTATAATTTATAAACATAATCATATAGCCAATAATAGCCATATTAGGCCAACTCAGTCTGCACACAATCAGGTAAGTCGAAATAGTGACTAATAGCCATTGAGAGTCACTAGAAGTCATTTGAACCACGAATCCGCCGTATAAATAAAAACATATGATTGTACAGCCAATAGTAGCCATTGGAAGCCAACTGAGCCTGCATAAAATAAAATAAGTCGAATTAGTGACTGATAGTGAATGATAGCCACTAGAAGTCATTTGGACCCTAAGTCCGCCTTATAATTTATAAACATAATCATATAGCCAATAGTAGCCATATTAGGCCAACTCAGTCTGCACACAATCAGGTAAGTCGAATTAGTGACTGATAGTGATTGATAGCCACTAGAAGTCATGTGGACCCCAAGTCCGCCTTATAATTTATAAACATAATCATATAGCCAATAATAGCCATATTAGGCCAACTCAGTCTGCACACAATCAGGTAAGTCGAATAGTGACTAATAGCCATTGAGAGTCACTAGAAGTCATTTGAACCACGAATCCGCCGTATAAATAAAAAATATGATTGTATAGCCAATAATAGCCATTAGAAGCCAACTCAGCCCGCACAGAATTAAATAACTCAAAATTGTGACCAATAGTCATTAATAGTCAGTATAAGTCATTTGAACTACGAACCTGTCATATTATTTATAAATATAATCATATAGCCAATATTAGCCATATGAAGCCAACTCAGTCTTTACACAATCAAATAACTCGAAATAGGGACTGATAATCATGGACAATCACTGGAAGTCATTTGGACCCTAAATCTGCCAAATAATTATAAATATGAATGTATAGCCAATAGTAGCCATTGAAAGCCAACTCAGTCTGCACACAACAAATAAGTCGAAATAGTGACTGATAGTCACGGAAGTCATTTGGACCCCAAATCTGCCATATAATTTATAAACATGATCACATAGCCAATAATAGCCATATGAAGCCAACTCAGTCCAACTCAGTCTGCACACAATCAAATAACTCAAAATAGTGACCAAAAGTCATTAAAAGTAACTAGAAGTCATTTGAACTACATACCTCCCATGTCAAATTTTGATCAAAAAGCCAAAATTAGCCATTGAAAGCCAACTCAGTCCGCGCGCGATCAAATAACTCAAAATAGTTACAAATAGTCATTGATAGTCATTAAAAGTAATTTGGAACCCAAATCCGCCATGTAATTAGGAAAGAAAGTCAAATATCAAATAATAGTCATTCGAATCCAATCTGAGACATAACCTTACAAATATCACGAAATGGTAACTAATTGTCATTAAAGTCTATCACAAGTGGAACTACCTAATAAACAGCTGCTTGGTCTATATGACTCGAAATAGCTTAGGATATTGGCCCAGAGCCATTACTAGCCCTTGGAAGGCAATCTAGTTTATACTCGTCCAAATAACTCAGAAGTACAATCCAATAGTCATTGCAGTCATTACAGGCTAACCAGGCCCCCAAAACGACAGGTAATACTGAACCGGACACTATTTCTACTTCCTTATAAATACTGGCTCTTCGTTAAACAGACAGTGTAGCATTTACTGGCTGTAATTACTACGTTGTGTAGCATTTCCAGCCTCATTGGAAGTGAATCTCATATAATTTAAAATAATGACCCATGGAGCAATTACATATTTGAATGGCTGCGCTTTATTTCTAACTGCAAAGAGCCAGTCACTACCGCTAGTAACAGCCATAGCATTTGGAGTAATCCATAAACTGTCAACTTAATAGAAAGTGACTAATTGCCAGTAGGCCATTTGTACCAGGTGTAATACATAGGTTCATATAATCTAAATATATACTGCTAATATGAAGCGCACCTCATTATTAAAAATACCGTGTATCAGCTCTTGCTCAATTGAAATCGGCACTCCGGTTTGCCATATATTCACAATTCCTGGTAGTGTGAAGAGAAAGAATAGTGTAGTGAATGACTGTTATCCTTTTAATTTCGAGCTCATAGTTTACCATCCCACACCGAGAGATGGCAGCACTTCTGTGTCTCCCGACAACCCCATGTATTTTGGCTCGAGTTTCCAGTATTGGTAGTCAATGGTGTTTGGTGAGAGCTTCCCTCGCGATGGTTTTTGAGGGCGGAGTGAACACGCTGTGCTCACCACGTGCTCAACTGACGCCACCAGCCTGCTGCCTCACTGGACTCAGTCAACTCTGCTGGAGTTATTAATAAACGAAGGACACCTACCGAATCGTCGCGTTCAAATAAGTATTTATTTTTCTGTAAAATGTGTTATGTCGAGTGTCGTAGTTTGTGATCAGTCGCGTGGTAAATCAGATAAACAATATGATTGCCTCGTCCTACCATTGTCGCACACAGAGGCTTCGTGGGACAAAGTTACAATGGTGCCCTACCCTCACCCTTAAGGTTTCGAACGCAGTGAGTAGATACAATTTGTCCCCCTTCTCCGTTTTATGTCAGGTAGTGAATGTACATTTTCCGCCTTGTGACAATGTCGTTCCGCTCGACCGGCAGAGAGCTAAGCGCCTGAAACCGATCTAGGTTGCCGACGTCGCTACGCCCACGTCGCGCAGCAGATAATGGACCATTTTCTCCACAGCGGAGGCACTTTTACCGGCCGCATTATGCCCGGGGTCGCGATGTACCTCCGCCAGCCTCCGCCGCACGACGTATCCTCTCCCTCTTTCTTTCGTGTTCTGAAAGTTCTATGTTTTGCGTGCGGCCGTCCAAACCAAGACGCAAAATTCCTCTCGGTAGTTCGCGCGCCGGTACACGTTTACGCGTTCCGGCATACGAATCCTGAATACATGTTGGTTTGGACCGCACTTTATGACTCGGTATGAACCGTCGCAGGGCTTTGAAGTTGTTTTTGAATAGCGTTTTGACGAAGGAACGAACGTGTGCATTTGAGGAGGCCAAGTCAGATATCCACGCTTGACCGTCGTAGTCCGTGAAGAGAGTGGGCTGGATGTGGCGCTCCGTCAGCTTCAGTTTTTCTCCTTGTTGGATCCGGGTGTGGCTGTTCGGGAACCTTTGTGAACATTTTCGTGGTTGTCGGAGTGTAATTTAATACATCAATTCAACTGGGTCATCATCAGTGTCAGTCTTCGTAGGCGTACGTATCCCGAGTGTAACGAGGAAGAGCGCGGAAGTCCTGCCCATCTTCGATCTCTTGCAATCGCAGTGAGGTTTTCAAACTACGATGAATTCTTTCTAGAAGTCCATTGGATACGAGGTGATATGCTGTATCATGAATTATCAAAGTTCCTAGAATGGTCAAACGTTCAATAAAATATCACACTAAAACTGTCGACCACAATCTGTTCATATAATATGCAGGCACGACGAATCTGGATACCCAGCCGTTGGGTTGAGCACAATTTAGGCACAAATACTGTGGATCGGGGTGTCTTAGAACCAAAGCGTAAATCGGTCAAAGTATATCCCACCAAATGCATGTGGACGTGATCAAGCTGAAAATGAACAGGGGATAAGGAGGATAGGGCGAAGATGTATACCAAGGGACCTTGGAGCGTTGACACTAGAGTCACTCACGTGTCCACATATTTAGGTCGCGAATCATGCTTGGCCAGATAAATCTGAGTTAGATTTGTCGTCTTTTGCGTATACTGGGATGTGACAAGTCATGAAAATATTAAAATATTGCTCTCGAAAGCTGACAGGAACGAGAAGGCGAAAAGATCCTATCGACATATAGAAAAAAAGTACAGCTTTGTCTCCCGTTTTAGTATGTATTTCCTCGAAAATATAATGGGAGTAACCACTACAATGTTTTTTTGTGTTCTCGGTGTTCTTTCTATTTTTGTTCTAACGCTTAGCATTCACCAGCTGTTGTCAGCAAAGTTCGCCAAGCATGTCATAATGCGGGAAAGTACATCTGATGCACAATTGTTCAATGTTTTGCTTGTCGATCGTCGGAGGTGAATTCGTAAATGAAAGCCATAAGACCAATGTCGCGAGGCATGTGGTTGTTTGCAGATATTAAAAATAATGTGAGAAACTTTTGTTTCAAATGTGCGTGTAACTTATAACCTTCAATGAACTAACGGAAATACTTTATTGCAAGGTCGATTCCTAACAATTTTTGGTCAACAGTGACGTACTGCTTCCCGCATGGTAGAATAGCTTCTGTGAAGAAATGCAACGTGCTTACAGCTGCTGGTTTCATGTCGCTCCAAAATCAGCTACCGCGCGCCCTCATTCGTGGAGTCAACCATATTGTTTACTAAAGCATCATAGTGACGACAAAGAACGATCGCTGCCTAAGTGACTGGATGCTGCCATCGTGAGAATGTGGCTGCTGTGCCGGGTATCCAGCTGAGTTCTGACTGACGGTGCTACACTGGATCGTTCGTCGCAAGTGACGGCTTCATTTAAACGCCTTGAGTCGGCTTCGTCCTCTTCGTCGCCAGTTGTGATGTTGCAGTGCAGATACAATTACGAAGCGGTAGACTACTGAGAAGTTCTTTAGTTTGCGGCACCCATGAGGTTCTTTGCTGTCTCGCATTTCGGCGTGATCTTTTTATAGCCTACTGGTGGCGTAATATTCTCGGCACCGATAGTGAAAGAGTGGTGACGTCTAGCAGTAAATATCGACGCACTCAATGTCCAGGACATGGCAGCACTTCAGCGCAATGACCCCGAACTCCCAGGAGTAATTGAGCACGTGAAAGGTCATGAAAATGCACTATCTCGTAAAAGCTTGGTCTGCTGGGCAAGTTGGTATTCATATCAAAAATAGCGAAAAAAAGACGGGACAAAAAGACAAACAAGCGGGGGGGTGATGCAGCTGTTTTGCTAACTTCATGAACAGGCGGTGGGCGGGATATATCTACTGAGTTGACGGTACGCCGTGTTTTTGTTGAAACAAGATTACGTGCGCGCACGGCGAAAGCAAAGTTGGATGCATTCAATAAACTTTAGTTGCCAGTTAGCGTTCGCCCTGTGTGTTTCTACGTCTTTTTGTCCTGTCCTTTTTTCGCTATTTTTGACATGACACTATCTCGAGTTCTTGTCCCCGTGCTACCAACCCTCGTTATTTTTCAAGGCGTGCTCTACAGAAAAAACTTCGGGGCCAGCAAATCAGTACTGCTTCTGATGATTCCCAAAAATCTCCGTGAAGACATATTTCAAGCATGCTATGATCATCCGACGGCAAGGACTCTTCGACTAAAGTAGGACACTAGCCAGAATTCGCGAAATCTAAAATTCGGAATTGGGAAATTGCGAAATTCAGAAATCGGTAGACGTCGCATACTCGCTGACAGCTTCGTACAATATGTCATGTCTTCGTTTGTCCCAAAATTATGGTTGATGAATGATAATGTGGCAACTGGAACTTTCTCAATTCTGTCTGCCAGCACGGCCAAGTTTCTGAGACTTATATATGAAGTAAGCACGAGCCTTACCCGTTCCTTTTCGTGTTGTCGTTGAGGAAACAATTCCCTTCGCGGGGACGTGTCAAAGGTGGGTAATTTGTCTTAAACCAGGTGATGTGGCTACCAAAGATGTTGGGAGGGCGTTCGGTTCCCAACCTCCAAAAATGACACCAGTTGCTGGAACCGTTTTTGTTCTCACGCTGTTGTCTTTTTCTCCAATGCCAAGGCATGCTCGTCGAACAGCTGCTCTTCCGGTGACGAGAAAATATGGTCTCGAATCTCCATGACCACCTCGAGAGGAAGAGAGCCTTCGAAGCAGCGAACTCCTTTGGCTTGCTGTTGATCCGAACAGTGATAATCTGGGTTTTGACTTGCCGACACCATACTTGTCAATCTGATTGCCAAAGGTTGAGAGTCGAAGTGGGAGGCATGCCCCTCTTCTAGCAGAGGTGTTCTTGAGAGCCATCAAAATTAATCTGGCGAATGTTCTGGCGGTTCCCTAGTTGGATCATCTCCGGGCCACCAATTTGGTATGACAAAATAAATGCGGGACTGATCGGCGAGATACAAAGCATTAACTGCTTTGCTCGCGGTCTTGTAAGAAAAGCGCTCAGCCCGAGCTTCATGATCCCGCGCTCAGGTTCAATCCCCACTCATGCCCACTTCGATCTGGATAGCATCTGAATGTTCACCGTCGAGTGCTTGCGTATTACTACTCTCTGTTGCCACTTGACTCCAGGCTGCCAACGGTACCGCACTGACTAAATGTATTATCTAGAGCGTAAATCAGTATCGCCGCACGTCAAGGTTAGGCCGACATTTCGCTGCGCAAACAGAACCGTCAAATTTGGTTTGGATCACGTGCTCACATTTCTGGTTCTTTTGTCCCGCAGTATCTGTCCCAAAAAACAGCCTAAAGGTCTATACTTCACGTGCCGTATACTCTCCCGCTATATTTAGCGGGAAAAAATGCTGTATAAGTCACGCGAAGTGAATTTATTCGCTGAATTTAGCACGGGCACTCTAGTGGTGCGTAGGTCCTGTGACATCAAGTCACGTGTCCTCAATTTCCTGAATAAATTTCGCCTGGAAATACACGGACAAACGAACGGACAAATCGTACGAATTAAAAGGTTAATAAATAAAATTCCATGTTTTAAAACCTCTTGACAACACTTTATTTTGATAGCGACTGGATCTATTCTCTCACCTACAAAGTTTGTTCAAAGAATTGAATATTAGAGTGGGCTTTCTTAACATGTCTTCAATTTCGCAAAATTTGTGCAATCTTTAATTTATTTTGAACAGTTCTTTTTTTATAAAAAATATGCAATCACACAATCTGCCAATATATCTTGATAGTTTCGAAACATTCGATTCTTGCATAAATGTGTTGATTTGTGTAAAAAAAGTATAGATGACACCTTCCAACTGTATTTTTCCCAGGCGTTAAATAATTTCTTGTTCGAAGATGAATGCGAGCACATGTATTATGGTTTATTTATGCCTCGTCTGTAATTGGTCTGGGGATTAACTAACAGTCACGTTTAACAAATAAATAAATACAATTCGCAAAGTCAAATTTACCAACCTTTGGATGATGATGTTGTTCCCATTGAGACAGTCGTTGGGGCTGCATTTGAGGCAGCCGTTGAGGCAGTCGTTGAGGCGGCCGTTGAGACTGCCGTTGAGACCAAGGTTATTCTTGTGGCTTTCGGTGAGTCTGTCAGTTCAAATTGACACACAATCTGAATTGCAATTTTTACATGAATAAACCCATTTTTCGCTTTCGTAAATCAGATTATTCCAACATATGAAAGTATTATGTAACGCTGAGGAGCAAGCTCCTTCTAAGAGCTAAGCATTTTTGAATTCAATGCGGCATTAATTAGGAGGTTGTTCATATCTGCGTTTTAAAGACAGTAACCTTGAAAATACCTAATACAATTTACGAAAAAACAGACCAGCATTCTCAGCGCGACAGTCGCGGTGCAACATTTGGTTCCGCCACGTCTTATAAGAGTGGTGACGAATGAAAGCAAGTTATTACAAAGTGACCGATTCGTGTGTGAATCGAGTGAATAGAAATCAGTTAGCTTTTTAAATTGACCAATCATCCATTAATCACAACATATTAAAAAAAACTTGCATTGTGATTGTCAAGATGCAACATTCGATTTCACCAATTCCAATAACACTTGTGACTTTTGAAAGAAAGTCATTACAAAGTTAGTAATTTCTCTATAACTATAAACTGACGAGAGATGAGCTTTTTTTTCTAAATAAACCAATATTCTACAAATCACGGCACAATTCCAAAGCGATTGTCAAGGCGCAGCGTTCAATCCTATTAAGCCTCACAAGTGTGGTGATGTTTTAAAGCAACTCATTACTAAGTGAGCAACTTGAGTTTAAATTGACTGACTAGAAATGAGTTTGCTTTCTAAATCGACCAATATTTTACTTGTCACGACATAAGAGAGACGCACTTCTAGTGTGATTGCCGAGATGCAACATTCGATTCAACGAGGACTCATATGAGTGGTGATGTTTGAAAGCAAGTCATTACAAAGAGAGCTACCTCTTTATAAATAAACCGACTAGAAAAGAGTTTGCTTTCTAAATCGACCACTCTTTCACTTCTCACGATTCAAGAGAGAAGTATTTCTAGTGCGATAGTCGAGATGGAAAGTTCTATTCCACCTTGACTCATAAGATTCGTGATGATTGAAAGCAACTCATTACGAAGTGTGCCACTTCCGTAAGTCAACTGACTAGGAATGAGTTCTCTTTCAAATTCCAAAAAAGTTCCATTTAACAATGGAAGATGGTAGACTGTATGTTATCATATTACACGATATTCGCTGCTCTAACTCATGACTTAAAAGCATACTTTGTGGAGTGAACTTACACACTCACAGGCAATTACCGGGCAACTGATGAGATCAAAATGCATGTGAATGCGAACAAAAATCGTTAAGTAAAACAAGGTGAGAATTTTGTTTTTGCTATAGAAAGTAACCGGGGGATGCCACTTAGCTTTTGTAGTGTCTTCTTTGCAGGGAGAAAGGTTGAAGCTGAATACCGGATAGTTGAAATTCAAATATTGGTTGTTTTTTCTTACTTACGTGAAAATGGAATCCTAAAAACGTCAATTGATTTAGCTGCCACAAAATAAGAAGTGTTCTAGGAATAATTGCAATGAATAAACAGTTGCACTGTATCAGCTTAGCAACGCACACCTGTGCATGCTTTTCAAACATTTACCATGCTTTTCAAACATTTACCAGAGTGGCCTAAATTGCAGTAAACAAAGTATACTCTTTTTAAAACGATTTCTTTATATAACATGTCTGCCGATTCTCAACAAGATACTGAAATACGCGTCTTTGAGCCATACAACAAAAGAACAATAAAAAACTGAATAAAAGGATTTCCCGCCATCTTACGCATTTCAGCTTTGAACAAAAATGTACTCTAGCGGGTGAGAGAGAGGAGGTTGTTTGCTCCATCAGTGCCTGCGCTAACAACGCATCCTTGATAACAAGGCCTTATCGCTCAAAGTGCTTTGATGTTTTTGTCTTACCTGTGTCGTCAAATGTGCCAAGGCACAAAGCACGTGCCTCTTTCGAAGCTTAGAAAATAGATGGCAGTGCAGCACTGAAATGAGAGGCCATTGGAAGCAAAACGTTGTGGGCAATCGTTTGTGAAACGTGGCAGGCGCTCTAGAAAATGGTTGGCGAAACTTGCAAGGAAGGCGATGTGTACATTTGATCAAGGGACGGTCGACTTTTTAGGCTCTGTACCGACGGCCAGCAGAGGACCGACTGTAGACGAGCGATGCGTTAGCGCTCGGGTGGGATTCATTACACTCAAGTCGCCGCCGTGTTTTGAGCAGCACCTGTTTTCTATGTGCGCCCATATTGGCCTCCTGTACAAGATGTAGACAGTCCTAAATCACGGCATTTTTACCTAGATGTTGATTCTGCTATTCACGTTTTTGAAGATCTTAGTGTACGGGAGTAGCTTGAAGTACCTGGAACGCTGTCCCAAAACTGGTATATTCGAGGCCTCGCGCCATCTATGGAGATATGACACCGATTCTCCACCCCTACTTCATTTCCAGAGTAAAACTGTCAATGTTCCTATGTCAACGTTCGAGGTAGTCTCCCTGAGATTGATTGCACTTCTCCTAGGGATACTCTCATAGTTTGACAGCTACTCGGAAAAACTTTTTTTAGCCTCTGCCGACCACGCATCTGCGGTTTTTCTAGTTTCATTATTCAATTTCGATTTCCAACTTTTATCGGCTGCGCAAAAAGTACAGACGACGGGGGGGGGGGGGGGGGGGGGGGGGGGGGGATAGATAGTTTTTATGGAACATGGTGTCAATGTTCCTAAGGTACTGTTGTTTTATACTATATCATTTATTACCGATCGCAGATGGTACCTTGATATTTGTGTTCCGTGATTTGTTCTACGAAATGGTATCTTCCAAATGGATACCTTACCAGTGGTATATTGCCACGCACGCAGCGCGGCCGTGGACTAACGGCTATCGTGCTTGCCTCCCACCTACGTCGCCATGGCCCGACGACCGCCGCAAGCTAACCGTCAGGCCACGGCGCCACTCCGACGAGACCGTCCAATCCCGAAGTATCCTCGAAGCCAGGAAGGACAAGTCCAGGACGTCCGCCCGGAGCAACAGTTGCCGAGGAAGACCGACGTGTGGGGAACGGACGATCGACGCCCGTTGTGCTACCACTGCGGGAGGCCGACCATATCTACCGCCGTTGTCCCTACCGGCAAATAGGACTGCGTGGGTTCCACCCGAATGACCCACGCCCAAGATATGGCGAACGCCCACGCTAGATCGAGGAGTACCTCCGACGCTTGCCCACGTCAGCACCGTCTCTCCGCCGTCAATCCCGCTCCCCATCGCTACGACGTTCAGCGTCTCCAGCGCCACGACCCCGCCGAGAGAGCCTGCCTCCGCTGCGTCGCCGGGAAAACTAAGTGCGGCAAAGCCTGGAGGTGGCGTTACCGAAGACAGCCGAAGTAAAAAGCCTCCAAGGACACCGGAGCGTTCCCACTCTCTCGACGCCACGCATAGCAACGGCGCCCCTGCAACAGTGTCCAACAACCTAAATGTCGTCATTGACGGCCATGACGCATCAGCACTCGTGGACACCGGAGCAGACTACTCAGTCTTGAGAGGAAGGCTCTCCCGCCGCCATCGAAAAGTCATGACGCCATGGGATGAACCTCAAATGCTAACCGCCGGAAGACACCTCATTACACCAGTTGGAAGATGCACTGCATGCGTCAAGATCCACGCTGAGACGTGCCCTGTGAAGTTCGTCGTTCTGTAAGACTGTGCGAGGGACGTTATCCTCGGAATGGACTTTCTCTGCGAGTCTTTAATTTGCAACTTTATTAGCTCTATAAAAACGACTTTTTAGAGAAATAATAACGGTTAACGTGTGATATACTTTATTCCGCTTCAAAATTTCTGGGACGGCTCTCGCCAATCACGAAACCCAGTTGTGACGTATAGTGAAAGGGAGCGCCGTTATGCGCGCGCATTCGGCACCTCGCGGCGCCACCGTCGGAGGAGGTGTTTCCGAGTTGTCAAATTAAAATATGATGCGCTAATATTTTTAAACTCTTTCGTTGTCCACTGGGTTTCCGGGACCACTAGCGTGGAGAAACCGCAAAAAAAGTAGACGCTCAAATACTGTTGGAGGGCCCCTTTATTGGCAGTGAACCTAACCCCGCTATCCAAATCGCAAAAAATCAAAGCCGGGGAAAAAAAAAAAAAAACATTTTTTTTTCAACGAATTTGTGACTGAGGTAAGTTAGGTCTTTCAGTCATTCTAAGACATTCACCCGTATTCACCAGGCGCGAGTAGCGCCAGTTTAACCACCGACTAGCTACGTAATCGACTAAAAAGATCACGTGGCGAGCGATAGTCGCCGCTAAGTGAGCGCTTGGTATTCAGTCTAGGGGTGTCGCGAACCGGCCGAGGTTCGAGTTCGACCAGGTTCGACTTTTTCGAACTTTTAGTGGAAAATTCGACGAACCTTGTGTTGAGGTTCGACTCCTGTGCGCATGCGCGACAGGCTGGCCAGTTAGCTTCGGATTGGATGGTGATGGCTAAGGGATGAATTAAGGGCAGCGCTGATTGGTTATTTCAGTTAATACAGTACAAAAAAAAACTAAGTTAATTAACTTCTTCAGTGATTAGAATTAGTTTATTTTAATTGTAACTGTTTATAAAATAAAATAACCCTTTGCATAAAAAAAAAAAAATTCTCCAAACCTAGACATGCTTGTATCAAGATCTGGC